>CAKNXH010061707.1:22234-55456 GCA_932178445.1 Andricus quercusramuli
AATTTTGAATTGCGCGCCAACTGCGGCCAACCAGTGCGCGGCCCGAACGCAAGCGCAGTAGCAAAAGGCGCCAGTATTGGCATCAGTGCCCACGAATTTTCTTCATACACGCACGTGCTGCATTTTTTGGGTCCACTCTGCAGCGTTATGTGGTCTAAGTCAGGTGAGAGGGAAAGTACGTAACCATTAGAGTGAGATAACTAAGGTCATATTAAGTGAAGGGCGTCAACTCTTCATAGACACAGTACCTTACGACGAGGTGGTCGGCGCCATAGTGCGGTGAGGGGGGTTAAGGAGTAGTGGAAGGGGTGTCTGGTCGCCCGGTAAGAAGGTGCGAATTGAATGTCATTAATGTGCGAACAAATATCGTGGAATTTCAAACGTTTTGAATACCTTATCAATTCCGTTTTTGAAATATACGTTTTAATTTCTTTTATCGTAATTAAATTGTGTTGCATTTCAATCCCGTTTAATGTGATGATTATTTCAGCTAACAAATGAATACATTTTAATCATAACTGGAAGTTAAAAATTGAAATCAAGTTAATACTGCTTGATACCGTAAGCCAAACTGGAATATTGAAGACAATTTAATTCTCTCCAGCGAGTGGTAATTGGGAGCAAACCAATGCCATTGAATTACGTCAGTCGACCGCGAAAATTGAAGTCAATTTTATACCATCTGGCACGTAAAAATTGCGAACAAATAAATTTTATTTAATTCGATACAGAAAACTCGGAAATTGAGACCAGTTTAATACCGTCTGGCAAGTATAAATTGCAAACAAATGAATTTTATTCAATTTGATACAGAAAACTCAGAAAGTGAGGCCAATTCAATACCACCTGGCAAGTACAAATTGCTAACAGATGAATATTATATAATTCGATACAGAAAACTCGGAAATGGAATTCAATTTGATCACTTTCGTATGGTTGAAAATTAGAGAAACTTAAAATTTGACGCCAATTTAATACGTTCTGACGAGTGAATTTTAAAATTGGTTTTTTCAGATTTACTTAAAATAATGTCAATAAAGTAAGATAAAATAGCCTAAAAAAAAATTAAATTAATGACATACATATTCAATTTCTTTACAATAATTACTTACAATACTTCATATAAACATAAAATTTCATAAATACTATTTATTAAAAACTACTGTTTTTGAAAATTTACTTATTTATTCATTCATTCTTCAATTTAGAGCATTGAAAATGATAGCGTGGATTTACATTTTTTGAGCTTTTTGTGCTTTCATTTGCAGTTTATATTTTATTACTTCAATTGAAAAAAAAACTTAGCTTCAAGATTTCGAATTTTCTAATTTCTTTGACTGAAAAATTATTGCGAGCCGGGTAATAACCGATAATTTTTTCTTTGATTAAAACGGTCACCTGTTCCTTTTTCGAATTTCCCGCCATTAAGTAATCGATATTCGATCGTGAACTCTACCGAATGTTTCCGAAACAACCCGAACTGAGCAACTTTTCAACTACTGACGACTGACGAGAAGTGTACTTCAAGCTGTACTAGGCTTTATCAGCAAGCGAATAATTCCAGTAATTGTGAGATTTATAAAAGGATTAGATGTTTGATACAAATTTAATTGCATACATTGAGTGTTTATAGTATATAAGTACATGAAGTCAATATATTAGACCAACTTTTGTGCGAACATAACCTATTCATTTTGTTATACTTTCTACGTAGTTTCTCTCGCTCTTTGCCGATTTCGTTTCGACACGTCTACATTCTTGTTTATAGTGTATTAAGCTAATGAATAATTAGAATAAAAATTACTTGGCTTCTTGTTTCTATGAAAACTCGAAATAATAATTTTCTGTCGGTAATCTTAGAACAATCAAAGCTGGGCGTGAAGGACTGTTTTTGAACAATCTTTCCTTTGATATTCTAAAGAGTCTTTCTGTGTTATTACTGCTAAAAATGAAATTTTGATCATAATTATGATTCATGTTGCTTTCACCATCATATATTTCTAAATTTTTTGCTTCGATACAGCCGAAGGCTAAATTTGGTTTAATTCTCAAATTGAATTTAAAGAAATGTATAGAAAAATATTCTGACCGATTTAATTGAATTTTAATAAAATGCAATCAAAACTATTATTTTAAAAGTTCCTAGGAGTGAAATATTTTTCAATTTTGATGACATTTTAAACCAAGTTCAACCTTTGACTGTATCAAAGGAAAAAATTCTTGAAATATCTCATTAAGTCACTGAAATTGTTAATTTTCTACATTATTGTAGAAAATTATCTTAAAATTTAGCCAAAAAACATGAAACCTTTTTTGATATTTTTGGACTCGTTGATATTTGTCGGAAACATTAAAATTTCAATTTTTTTTCAAATACGTTACAATAAAATTAACAGATTGCCTTAAATTTATGCTTATTAGGCTCACAACTTCATCAGCTTTCGTGCAATAATTGGAAGAAAATTTACAGTTTAATATTATTAAAACTAGAGTGCTTTTTTAAGCCATTGGAAAACAGATGTCTGGAAACTTTCGCATGGCAGTGTATATTATTACATTATTTATATAATCTTGTATGTGTAAACGCCCCTGTGTTCGCAATAAAGAGTTTGAAATACATATACTTGAAAACGAAAATTTTTATTATTATTATTCGCAATTTTCAACAAAAGTTTCTGATGTCTAATCCAGTGATTTATACTTTTTGTACGCAAATTAATTCAAGTCAATTCCATTTGAATCATTCACTTTTCCGTTCACACTTTAATTCCGTTTTGTTCCGTCGTAAGAAGTGCTTTCATTTTTATCACTTTCTTTTCGTGTTCACTTTTTCGTTCATACTTTAATTACATTTTGTTCCGTCTCACAAGTGCTTTCATTTTTATCACTTCCATTTCGTGCTGCAGCGCTGTTCTGCATTCAAACGAGATTTTCAAAAACGACATTCATTTGGATAGAAACGTTTCTATTCAATTCAATCCAGACCTTCTTACCGGGCGAAGTGATGCCTTACTACTAAAGGTTTTCAAGCATTTTAAAAAGAATAAGAAAATGTTATTGAAATATAGATTCATTACAAATTGTATAACATTCAATTGCTGGTTATTTCCCGGTTTTCCACGGTCACAAAAAAGTCTCGGTTTCCCGGTCCAGCGGCCACCCTGCAATGCACCTCTATATATGAAAATACAGAAAGAACGATCAAATCAATCTTAAGTATAGAATTTAGAAATTTCCTATTCTTTTACACAACGAAACAAATAACTAAAATATGACAGACGGGGGTATTTCTGACCGGCCCCCCCCTGCGACTGACATTTCCTTAAATTAACGCACTATTAATGGCTGTCATTCTTTAGTTGAGGTATCGGTAATACCCCTCTTTACTCTAATAAGAAGAAATTCTAATTTCGATGAAATGCTTTGAGCCCTAAAGTATAATAAATACTATCAAGAGGTTGTTTCAACTTGTGCCTGAGAAAATGAAGGGATTCCCTGATTTTTTTCTAGCAATGTTAACAAAATTTTACTGAAATATGGTATAGTTATCCACAGTGATCATGGTCGCCGCAAGTGATGATAAATGTATACAAGTACCTGTAAACATGTACCTATCGATGCTATTCAAAATCTCATTTCCCGAGAACAAGCAGATATAACCCCTTAAATACTATAAAACATTTTCAACACATAAAGCATTCTCAACACACATTGGCCTGATCATCTTCGCTCTCTCCATTGCCATCGCCCTATCCTTCACCATCTCCTTGAACCTCATCTCTTCCACCCTGTCCACCTGGATGCGAATTTGCTGACAATTCATCTGAAAATAAAAAAAGCCCACAACGTTTTATCAACAACAAAGTAAGTTTTAACGTTAGTGTCTCGCACTTGGGCGTAAACGGAAACCATTTGTATAACTAACTCCACTAACAGCTTAACCCGCGCGCCGAAGAACAAGCCACAATGGCCACGATGAGGCGAATACTGAGGTCAGTGCTCCCAATCTTGCTCCCCAACCGCTCTGCGCATGCGTTACGCCGAATTTCTCATTGGCTGATTTTCCATAACTGTCATCAATTCGGATTTTCGACTTCATTTTGAATTGGTCTCAGTTCGGATTGCCAGACTGGACATTTTAAATTTTGAACAAAGTTCCCAAGTCAATTCGGTACAATGTGGACATTATTAACTGTAATCTAATCGGATTTCCGAGTTCATTTTGAATTGGTCTCATTTCGGATTTCCAAACTGAACATTTTAAATTTTAAAATAAGATCCTAAGTCAATCCGGTTCAATGTAGACATTATCAACTGTAATCTAATCGGATTTCCGAATTCATTTTCAACTAGTTTCAGTTCGGATTTTCCATAACTGTTATTATTTCGGATTTCCGACTTCATTTTGAATTGGTCTCAGTTCGGATTTCCAGACTAGACTTCTCAAATCTCGAACTAAGTTCCTACGTCAATCCGGTTCAATCTGAACATTACGAACTATAATCTAATCGGATTTCCGAATTCATTTTTAATTGGTCTCATTTCGGATTTCCAAACTGAACATTTCAAATTTTAAAATAAGTTCCTAAGTAAATTCGGTTCAATGTGGACATTATCAACTGTAATCTAATCGGATTTCCGAATTCATCTTAAAGTAGTTTCAGTTCGGAATTTGTTTACTTTCTTCAATGTCCGAAGGAATAATGTGTTTTCAGCAGTGAAATCAAGTAATTATTATATTTGAGGCTGCGAAATCATATTTTGCAATAAAAACTGTATTTTTATGCATTTTCTAATTATTATTTGTTTGAAACAATTAATTTGCATTAATTGCATTTTAAAATAAAACAGAACTTTATTCCTAAGCTAAATGAAAATGTCTAGTTCCGAGAAATAGACTGTCGATGTTTCCAATCTCAAAGTGAAATATGAACCTAAAATTGGAAAAGGCTTGTTTTCGGATAATACGACATGTATTTGATTTTTAAAGGATTTTTAATGCGAAAAGCCCATTTTTGGGAAAATGTTGATTATCTAATTATGAAAAGGAAGACCGCCAATTGTTAATTGTATTTTCTTTCCCAATTTTTGTAATAAAACCTTAGTATTAATTTGCCACAGCAGTGATTTGTGACGTTTTGCCGTTTTCAAGAAAATCAACTTTGAAATATCCGCCACAACCCATATTCAGTTCGGCGAAACTATAAATCGGAAATCCGATTAGATTGCAGTTGACAATGTCCACATTGAACCGGATTGGCGTAGGAACTTATTTCAAATTTTAAAAAGTTCAGTTTGGAAACCCGAAATGAGACCAATTGAAAATGAAGTCGGAAATCCAATTAGATTACAATTGTTAATGTCCACATTCAACCGGATTGACGTATGGGATCTTAGTTCGACATTTAAGAAGTCCAGTATGGAAACGCGAACTAAGACCAATTCAAAATGAAGTCGGAAATCCGAATTGATGACAGTTATGGAAAATCTGAACTGAAACTACTTTAAGATGAATTCGGAAATCTGATTAGATTACAGTTGGTAAACTTCACATTGCACCGAATTGCCTTAGGAACTTACTTCAAAATTTAAAATGTTCAGTTTGGAAATCCGAAATGAGACCAATTCAAAATGAACTCGGAAATCCGATTAGATTACAGTTAATAATGTCCACATTAAACCGTATTGACTTGGGAACTTAGATCAAAATTTAAAATGTCCAGTCTGGAAATCCGAACTGAGACCAATTCAAAATGAAGTCGGAAATCCGAAATAATAACAGTTATGGAAAATCCGAACTGAAACTAGTTGAAAATGAACTCGGAAATCCGATTAGATTACAGTTAATAATGTCCACATTGAACTGCATTGACTTGGGAACTTAGTTCAAAATTTAAAATGTTCAGTTCGGAAATCCGAACTGAGACCAATTCAAGATGAACTCGAAAATCCGAAATGATAAGAGTAGTGGGAAATCCGAAATGAAAATACTTTAAGATGAATTCGGAAATCCGATTAGATTACAGTTGGTAATGTCCCCACTGAACCGGATTGACTTAGGAACTTATTTTAAAATTCAAAAAGTTAAGTTTGAAAATCCGAACTGAGACCAATTTAAAATGAACTCGGAAATACGAAATGACAACAGTTATGGAAAATCCGAACTGAAACTACTTTAAGATGAATTCAGGAATCCGATAAGATTACAGTTGTTAATGTCCACATTGAACCGGATTGACTTGGGAACTTAGTTCACAATTTAAGATGTTCAGTTTGGAAATCCGAAATGAGACCAATTGAAAATGAATTCGGAAATCCGGTTAGATTATGGTTCTTAATGTTTAAATTGAACCGGATTGACGTAAGAACTTAGTTCGAGATTTTAGAAGTCCAGTCTGCAAATCCGAACTGAGACCAATTCAAAATGAAGTCAGAAATCTGAAATAATAACAGCTACCCAGATAGCAAAATGTCCGCATAGTGTCCGCATGGTGCGGGCGCGACGTGCGGATTAATCCGCACGTCGTGAGGGCAAGGTTTGAGACATATGTGTCAACAATGGCGTCGCATATGCGCCGCACGGCGTGGGGCACGCGTGCGTCGGCATATTGCTCTCACGCAGTTACGCAATGATTAGAGCTTAAAAAAATATTACAAGTTTATAACAGTGAGAAAAACAATGTGTTACGTCGCTTTTTGAGAAAGGTTCCTGATTAAAAAATTATTTTTCACATTGTTAAGAAAAACAGGTGTCATTTAATCTAAATGCGATGCACAACATTAATTGTTTCTGTCACTGTTTGAAATGCTGAAAATCAGTACAATATAAATAACAACAACAATATAAATAGTTCCGCGATTCTCCTCTGTGTCCCCTCCTGCTTGCCTGCTTTACTCGGAATTGTGAACTCCTCCCTGAGGACAGGTATATTCCCTACAGCGTGGAAGGTAGGCATTGTCCGCCCTCTTCCAAAATGTGACCGACCAACTTCCTACAAGGATTTACGCCCCATTACTATTCTTCCTTATCTGTCAAAGATCCTGGAAAAAATTTGCCTTCAGCAGCTGTCGTCATACATAAGCAATAATGGGATCCTCTCAAATCGGTTCGGAAATCACTATTTCAGGCCTACTCGATCTAACTCGGGCGTTCGAAACCCTCGATCACCAACTTCTTCTAGCCAAACTAAAATCTGAGGGAATTTCTGGGAAAGAAATGTCTTGGTTTAGTGGTTTTCTCTCGGATAGAAGCCAGCGAGTGGAAATATCGAACACCTTAACCTCTCGATCGTCACCCATCGGACCCCTATGTAAAGGGGTCCCACAAGGTGCTGCTCTTAGTCCGCCTCTTTTCTCTGTTTACACCAACGACCTTCCAGACCCCTTGTTGAAATTCCTGTCGATTTTGGAAGCGGTATCCGGAGGCAAGGTGAAAGTCACGATCCACATGTATGCGGACGACACACAGGTATATATACGCTGCAAACTGGACGATCTAGATGTCGGTACAGCAGTGTTGTCCCTGGCTTTGAAATTCATCGCGAGGTGGGCTGATAAGCGAGCTCTTGTTATTAACCCTGCTAAATCCGTTATTGTTCCTATAGGCAACTTTGAAGATGCTCGTTTACCCAGCTTTGAGATAGGCGGATCCGTGTTGTCCATCGTAGCTCAAGCGAAAAACTTAGGTCTTAAAATGCAATCCATTTGGAGTTTCGAGGATCATGTAACCACTAAAATCAAAGCGGCGTATCTGCGTTTAAGAAAATTGTATCCCTTCCGTCGCTCCCTTCCACTCAGGGTAAAACTGTTGCTTTGTCAGTCATTGGTACTGTCCCTCTTTGAATATGCGTACACGACATACGGCCCTTGCCTAAATGCCACTCTGAGAGAGAGGATACAGAGGGTGCAAAATGCGTGCCTCAGATTCACATATGGAATTAGAAAATACGACCATATCACACCCGCTTTGGAAGAATCTGGCTGGCTGAAAATGAAGCACAGATGGGAAGTGCAACTATGTGTCCTCTCTTTCAGGGTCCTCTCGCAAGGCGTTCCGGAATATTTATTTGATTTATTGTCATTCGTAGAAGATAAGCGAGCTAGAAAATCTCTTGCAATGAGATCCGATGGCAAGCTATATGTCCCGCGAGCGAACACATCGAAAGGTGAATCCATTTTTTCCCACGCGGCTCCACGTCTCTTAAACAGCTTAAAAAACCCGCTGGCTTCTTACTCCATCCCCACTGTAAGGAAGGAAATAACTGAACGCCTTCGCACGGTAACATGATTTGTCTCTTCATAATAAGTAATTTGATTCTTGTCTTCTTTTATCTTAAGTTCCGTATTTTAATATAAGTTCTAGAGTATTTCGCATTATGGCACCACAATCAGTTTCTATCTATTTCTGCAATGATCTCGAAAACTATATATTCAAGCCCTAGTTTTTAAGTGTCGTTTACTTATATTTTAAATTAGATTAAGAGGGTTAGGTTTGAAAGCAGCTTTAAGCTGTACCTCGCCCTTTGGGTTCTAATGTTAACTCTGTCTGCCATGTACATATCATTCTTGTTACGAACTCAATAAAGATTTATTATTATAAAGAGAAGGTGAAGAGGCAGTTGTTTTTAATCAATAATATTTTTATTTTATTAAGAGTATGAAAATACGAGTAATTCGGGTTTCTTCTTTAAACATACAAATAAATTATTATTTTTCATCTAATTATTATTATAACATATAACCTTCCTTAAAGGAGATAAATTTACAATATAATCGTAAAATTTTAATGATTCATAGATTGATTATATGAAATATTAAATGATTTCTATAGCGATAAACAATTCGATTATTTCATTCTTTCATTATTATTATTTGGAATACTTATTAAATTTGGCAATTTCAATCAGGAACAAGAACAATATTTTTTGAGGTTATAACCTCAAAAAATATTTTTCTTGTTGCTTTTACATTTCATAATCTCTCACTGAAAACAGTTCAAGTACATATACAACAATATAACACACAAGTTTAATATAATTTTGTACCTAGGTTTCACTTTTTTATTGCTAGAATGCTAATATGAAGATGCAGATGTTGTAAACATCGAAAGCACGGAACTACTCACTCCGCGTGCTCCACAGCCTCAAGTATTATTATAAGTGAGATTTTCTTGACATATTGAAACAAATTCTTCTATCATTTTTTAGTGATGACAAATTTTCATAAACAAAAATATGTTACAAAACATGATAAATAATGTGGAAGTATTATTTTACTTTGAGATAACCATAACAGAAGTCTCAAATAAATGTTACAGAATTTTTTTTCAATGCGCACGTCACTCTGACACTTCGACGGAATGAAGTTCGCATACCGTGTTCCACACATTGTGCAGACCGAGTGCGGGCACAGTGCAGATTTACGTAAGATCTGCAGATCGTGCAAGCATTGTATCTCTATACCTGCAGATACATTACAATCGCACGTCATGCGGCTAACGTGCGCCCGCACGCACTGTTATCTGGGTATAGAAAATCCGAACTGAAACTAGTTGAAAATGAATTCGGAAATCCGATTAGATTACAGTTGATTATGTTCACATTGAACCGGATTGACTTGTGAACTTTGTTCAAAATTTAAAATGTTCAGTTTGGAAATCCGAACTGAGACCAATTCAAAATGAACTCGGACATCCGAAAAGATGACATTTATGGAAAATCCGAACTAAAACTACTTGAAAATGAATTTAAAAACACGATTAGATTATAGTTGTTAATGTCCAGATTGAACCAAATTGACATAGGAACTTAGTGCGCGATTTAAAAAGTAAAGTTTGGAAATCCGAACTCAGACCAATTCAAATTGAATTCGGAAATCCGAACTATTGACAGACAGGGAAAATCCAACTGAAACTGATTCAAAATGAACTCGGAAATCCGATTAGAATACATGTGAGTGATGTCCAGATTGAATTGAATAGATGCTCTAATCGGCAATTTTTTTCAATTCGGCAGCCGGATTGAAACTTACTGAACCAAACTGATACTGATAGAATATCAATTCGATTTAAGTGGTCCTTTTATATAGGGATGTTATTACCCAGGAAGGAGTAGAACCTGATCCCAAAAAGTTGACAGCTGTTATGCATTTTCCTCAGCCGAAATGTCGTAAAACTGTTAAACAATTTTTAGGACTTGCGGGATATTATAAGCGTTTTGTGCCTGGATTTTTTCCTGATAGTAAAACCTCTTAATAATTTATTAAAGAAAGATATTACCTTCAAATGGACGCAAGAAGCGCAAGTAGCTTTCAATGAGTTAAAACGTATTCTTTGCACCGAACCCTTATTGCAGTATCCGGGTTTTAGTAAACCGTTTATAGTAACAGTGGATGCATCCGATTTCGCCATGTGGGCTGTATTGAGTATGCTTCTTAAGTATGCTTCTCGTGCGTTTCAAGGAGCTCAGTTAAGGTATAATGTCACTGAAAAAGAGTTACTTGTTGTAATTTTTGCTGTTGTACAATTTCGACCCTATATTTATGGGAGAAAATTTATTTTGGTTACCGATCATCGTCCTTTAGTATGGTTACATCAATTGAATGATCCTACCTTAGGTTCCAAATTAGCAAGATGGAAAGTGAAATTGCGAGAATATGAATTTGATGTTATTCATAAGCCAGGGCGAGTGAACCCCAATGCAGATGCATTGTCGAGGAATCCTGTAGAGGAATTAGGACAGAATAATGAAGAGGGCTTTGATTCAGGTGCCTCTGAGGTGAATGATCGGGAAGCTGGGAAAGTGCACGTTCTTTTGCGCCTTGAGATTTCACCAAAAGGGGATGAGTTCTGGTATCATGAACTTCCTGTAGAGAGATTATTTATGAATTGTTATGAGGAGGGTGGTATAAATTCCACGGTTTATTTGAATTTTGACGAAATTACTGTTGAAAGTGAAATAAATTCCACGGTTGATTTGAGTTTTGATGAAATTTTTGTTGAAGGTGGTATAGATTCCACGGTTTGTATAAGCATTAAAAAAAGTCAGTGAGGTTGAAGAGGATCTTGGGGAAGCGGGCTACCAAGGTACTTCGAAAAGGAAGTTACCAAAAACTTTCCCTGTGGGTGAGGACAGTACCAGTTTTGGGGACTTGTCAGGCCAAGGGAAATTCAAGAGGGCTAGGGCCAATGACGCAAGTAATTTGCCACAAAATGAGTCTGGGACTGTTGTGGGAAAGGCTTGCAGCAGGTCTGAGAATGTTGAAGAATCAACATGTGCCCTGAGCTATGAAATAGACAGGCCGCCAATTTGTGAGTCTGGGACTCCTTCGGGGAAGGTCTATAGCAGGTCCGGAGATGGAAAAGAGTTAAAAATAACTCTAGCCAGTGATAAAGACGTGCCGCCGGTCGATGAGTCTGGGACTCAATCGGGGAAGGTCTTGGTTAGATCACTTGGCAAAAGGGACGCTAAGACGTGCGCACGCTGGTCAATGAAGGTACAGGCTACCCCAGATCAAAATGGTAATGACAATGATGAACAATTACTTGATGAGTATTTGCGAGAGGCCATGGTTGGCGAATTTATTATTATCATAAAAATAGAGGGGAATGAGGGAGAGGAACCTTATGTCGCTGTTTTAATACCCGTCGAGGGGGACGTTTCTGTGACAGACAGGAATCTTCTCACCCCCTTATTTAGAAACTGTAATGATAAGTTGTGGTCTGATCTAAAAAATGAAAAAGTTCAAGTGGGACATGTTGTTTCATTAAATTATTTTAAAGAATGTTGTCTTTAATTTATATGTTAAAGAAAAATTTGATGATCAAATATATGCAGTTGATATTGAGTCTGCCATATCAACTTTAAAAGAGGCAATAATTGAGCATGAAGTGAAGAGTTTTAGTATTTCGCGAAAAGGCAAGGGTTTCGACAGATTACCTTGGAATACAGTACCCAGCAAAAAAGAAAGAATTGATACGGTTTGGGGCGAATTAACATTTTTTTAATGCGCGTGAATCCCGTTTTCTGATTCGTTCGAGAGCATTAAGACGCATTTAGATGAATTGAGACAGCGCGAATTGAATGCGTGTGAATTCGTATGAATGCGTGGTCGAGGTCAATCAGAAAAAAATTAATAAAAAGTGCATGCGTCGAGACTTGAAATAGCGATCCCTCGTGTATCAGTCCAGAGTACCCGCCACTGAGCTACGAGACAATTTACTAAACATTTAAAATAAATTCTATATGCCCTGCCCTGGCGGACCGGCCGAACGCAAACATTACGCTACAGCGTAACGGTAAAGTAATGGTAAAGTAATGCTAAAGTAATATGACATTATAATTAATAAAGGAAACAAAATTAATATGTAAATTGTTGCAATTATAATAAAACGTTAAAATTTACATTAAATGGTCATGCCGTAATTGCAACAAGTTGCTTTCTCAGCGTTAAAAAATAAAAAAACAAAGTGGCTGTCATTCAAGTTGGGTCCCTGCAGACTGGCAACCCACTTAAAGCCACGTTAGCGGGTTGCCAATATGTAGGGACCCGACTGCAATGACGGTCACTATGTTTTTTTATTTTTTAATGCTGCAAAAGCAACTTGTTGCAATTGCGGCATGACCGTTGGACGTAAATTTCAACGTTTTATTATAATTGCAACAGTTTACATATTAATTTTGTTTCCTTTATTAATTATAATGCCATATTACTTTACCATTACTTTAGCATTACTTTACCGTTACGCTGTAGCGTAATGTTTGCGTTCGGCCGGTCCGCCAGGGTGCACGTTGGTTTTTCTGTTACGGATTAAATTGTATGAATCAACACTTATTGAAATTCGCCGTGACGCATTGGGGCGAATTCAAGTGTGTATTTTACTCTCACGAATTCACACGCATTGACCAATGTTGAAGCGATTGCGTGCTCACGCATTGAAGGGTATTCGCTGACTTTCAACGTTTGCACCGTGTTTGTACGTATAGAAAGATTCAAAATTGAAATACCGTCTTTACGAATTTACATGCATTGACACATAGGTCCAATGCGTCATTGTCGCAAAGCGGGATTTGCAGGGTGTCTTAGTCTTTTCAATTCAATTCGTATCAATACTTTCTTTTTTGCTGGGTAGCGTTAATGTTTAGAACTTACTTTGGAAAAGGGAATTATACCATTACAGTGTGTACTGGGGAAGTGACGATCCCGCCCGAAAATCAAAAATTTCAAATTATTGAGGAATGTCATGACTCCGCAGTAGGAGGTCATAAACGTATGTTTAAAACATTAGAAAGAATTAAAGAGCGATTTTATTGGAAGGGCATGAAAGAGGATGTTCAAACCCAGATAACAATCGTGCGTCTCACAGCACCCGCATTGTGTGATTACCATGCTGTGCGTGCGAGAGAAGGTTCATTTCGCCATCACGGGATGATGGTCACGTAGCTGCGAGCGTTATGACACGCGTTTCGCTATCACATATGCCTTCACGAAATGCGTGCAAAATTCAACGCACGTGTGAAGGTATCATACAGAAAACAATATTAATAATATATGTTATTGACTTGGATTTTTTTCAAATCCCATCCTTGGACGTTTCTCCAAAGGTGGGAAGTGAGGGGTGACGAATGTAGGGGATGTAGGGAAGTGAAAAGTATGAGACGAAGAGATGCCTGAAAGATTTAAAGTAACCTTTTTTTAAGGACCATCATTTCAAAATATAATTTTTTGACAATTAAAAAAAAAATTGAAAATTTGTTTGAAAATATTTTGTCAACATGTTTTTTGTTTGTAAAAAATTTTGTTTTTTAAATGAAATTTTGTTTCAATTTAGATCATAGTTTTTGCAATATTTCAATAATACTTAATGAACCTATTAATAGGCTACAAGACCCTTTTTGAAAAATTGCATGGGCACATGAAAGCTCAAAAGTATTATTTAAATGGAATCTGAACTTTTATTATTATATAATAATGAGTAATTATTATATCATAATATTATATTATGTAATACATACATAAGTATAAAGGATATTTATATATTATTAGAATTATTATCTTTTGTGATAAGGATTACTAAGTGATTTTACAAATTTGAATGTAGCGTGCGCTTAGCAAAATGAATAGGTAGTCAAATGGTGGGAGATGGGAGGCTGTTCGACCAACGAAGTTGAACGTTTCCTCCACCCATACACAACACGAGCTGACATGTTGAAATATTTCGACCCGGCAAGTGTTTTCACGCTCGCTTATTATATTGTTGTATACAATTCGCCTAGATTTTAGCGTGGTTTGGTATCAGTGGAACTTGCACATGTTATGTACCTAAATTTTGAACTGATTAATTCTATCGAATTAATATCCTCGCTTCTTTGTACGCTTTTGCTGACTACATATTCCTATAACCTCAGTTCCTAACCTCTAACATCAGGCATTGCACTCTAAAACAGAATCTGCTGAAAATTGCATAAGATTCATAAAATAACAAACTATCCCTAGTGTAACAAACCGTAAAAAAATGTCTTGGCCCCCCCCCCCCCTTGATCTGTTACTTAATTTAAGTACGGTCCCTAACTTTAAACTCGTTTTGTATGTCCAGAGAAGTCAAGGAACTAGGAGAAACAATAATGAGGCACCATGCAGAGCTTAAGGAGGACATAAGGGATATCAGATGAATTTTAGAACAATCGCATTCCAGTTCTGGCGACTTACATATTTGCAGATAATGGATATCTCAGCACTTGTTTAAGTAAAAAAATTTGAAAAAGGCAAATTGATTTTCAAAACACGTACCCAGAAAGAAAAAAAATTCGATCGAAATAAAACTTGTTCATATACAAATTTAAGAAAAAGGTTTTAAACAACTATTCGTGCAATATTTCACATATTGTTGTTAAAAATACCGTTTTTTAAACTTGTTCATAAACAAATGTTTTATGTCGATCGGATTTTTTTTCTTTTTCCAGTACGCGTCTTGAAAATAAATTTGCCTTTTTTTTAAATCGTCAACGGCGATACCACGCTGAAAACACCAGTTCCCGTTAGATCACTGAAGTTAAGCAGTGTTGGGCGCGGTTAGTACTTGGATGGGTGACCGTTCGGGGAATACTGCGTGTTGTTGACCCGTCGTGGATGTGGTGGACCCACACTGGTAGTATTTATCCACCTAGAAACACTACCCGAATCGGGTAGTGAGGCAATGAACTTTCGAGTTCGAAATGCTAATCAATTTTTTTTTTTTTTTTTTTTATATTTTAAGTCAGATAAGTGCTGAGTTGTCTCTCTGCAAATATGTCAGTTTTAATGCAAATATAATTGTTTATAGCACTTTAATAATTTCCAAAACATATTTTCCAAACAATTTTGTTTCTAAATACTGTATTTATTGAAAAATCTGGTTTAAAGAATTATCGACCAACTTTTCGAAAATGTAATAATTTTTTGTTATTAGTTCTCTATATGAAATTTAAACAAAATTTATTTACTTTTCTTTTATTTCATAATACTAAAATATTCATATAAATATAAATAACTTTACATTTATATGAATATTTCATTATTCTTTTATTATTATTTATTATTTTTAATGATTTTAATATTTCTAATGAATGTGCATATTATAATATTTCTAATGTGCATGCGAGATCGAAAGCACGTTATGATAATCATAACATGCGTGCGAAATGAACCTCAATTGATGACACATATGCGTCCATATGTACACGCATATGTGCGGATTGATCCGCATATATGGTTGCGAACACGCCATCATGCCTGTGAAGATAGCACCCCAAATTTGGAATATCACATTTATTTTGCTTGTAATCGTTTGTCGATGTTTGTAGGTCAACTTTCGACGTTTGACGGTAAAAATTGTAAAAGTTATTAATAATTCAAGTTTGGGGTGCCAACTTCACACTAGCAATAAAGATATGTTGGCTAGCGCTCTAATTTTCAATATTTTACCAAATTTTTCTGCGGAATCGTTTGTCGGCCGTTTGTCGGTGCTTGTTGGCCAGGCTGTGGTCACTCAATGCTTTAGGAGCGACCGCGTATATTCGACGGTGGCGCCATCAAACGAGCCCGCAGGTTTTCAATATATATATATATATATATATATCCATGATTTGTAGATAACCCAATTAAAAAACCTAATAACTTGAAAAAAACAATAGAAAAACAAATAGAAATACTTAAATAATTACTGGAATAATCATTTAAGTATTTCTGTTTGTTTTTCTATTGATTTTTTCATGAAAACTCGTTTTAGGGAAAAACGAAAGATAATGGAAGACTATTTGAGAGCAGTTTCAAAGATTATAATATCTTTGGCAGTTTTTATTTCAAAACGTGTAATCATTTTTATGAATGTAAGTTCGTAAATATTACTGCTCTCTCTCTTAGTTTTTTCCACCTGTGTACTGGAACGATAATAATCAGGTCGAAAATGACGACAACAAATTACATATCGGCTCTCAAACAGTCAAATACTTCTTTGCAGGTCAGCACAGGTTAGGTTGTGTAAATTCGTACATGTGTTGACGTTCGGTAAACCACGAAGGAGTAAGACAGATAGATGAAACATTGACCCCTCAGCGACGTGTAGCGGGGAAAGACCTACAGAGCCATCTAACGAGCCCGCAAAACAGGATCAGAATATGTGTGATCGCGGTTGCCTATACTAGTGACCACAGCCTGTTGTTGGCCAAGTTTCGACGTTTTCTGTTCAAAATTGAAAAAGATATTGAATTTTGAAAATAGCTTGCACCCGGCCAGTGCGCAACTGTTTCTGCGCAGGCGATATCTGAGTACTTGTCATTGGCGCGAAAATTTAAAACTCGTAGAATGACAAATATGAAAAACAGTTTTTAGTTTTGCCTCGTCAGGTTAAATATGTATAATTGAGTGTACTTGTGTAAATACACTCTCTTCGACTGTATTTTTTGTGAGCAACTGTGTACCTAAGTGCATTAATTTACTGGAGTGCTTATGATTAGAATAACTTATACCCACAACACCCTTTATTCCTATTAGTGTTAGTGTTTTGTTGGAGTATATAGAATACATTATAAAAAAATAAATTAATATGAACTTGTAAAAAAGGAAAGAATATACATATTGTATATATAATATAACATAATTTAAAAAGAACAGGTTAAAAAATCACCTCAGGGTCCCACAAGGAGCGGATACTATCAATGGAAATGACAATAATTCCCAGTAGAACCGCGGTAAATCACACATATGGCCACGTCCGACGACCGTGATATGGGTGGCCACAGGGCATGTCAAAATCACAATGACAGGCCGGTGAAGCCCTCGTATGTCTTGAGGATACGGAGTGAACCAAGGATGATAATTATTTCAATTTTTTTATGTGTATATAAAATAATTTTAAGAACAGACTAATACTAAATATAAGCCGGATGCTGTAATACTTTCCTTTTTTGAAAGACAGGAAAGAAGTTTAAAATTAACCAAGAGGTCGTCCACATATTACGTAACGATTCCGCCCTACTAGCTTATATTATTTTACTATTAAAAAAATTATTGCATTTTAAACAAATAAAGCATCGGCTCAAATTAAGTTGAATGAACAGAGATTTTGTCTCACTGATATACAGGTTCATACTGTTATTTTTTTAAATCCGAAAATTCGTCTGCGGCAGCTCTAAAATCAATCAAGTTTAATTTTGACTTAACCAGCAGTGAGACTCCGTGACCGCGTAGAAAGCCGAACTGACCTCTTTTTCTAACTTATCAAAATAGAAGGAGAGGCCTATTGCATATTCGACTTCGAACCGTCTCCGGAGTCACAATGCTGAAGTCGATCGATCTCTCTTTTGACTATGTGAGATAGACCACGAGGTGCGATTCGAACCCCTCTTTCTATTATACAAGGGAGACAAGGCGGTTTTATAGTTTCGAAATGATAAGTATGACTTTTGGAAGATATCGAGTCCTCTCTGTCTAACCTCATACGATAGAAAGTGTTAGAGCAGCCCTATCCGACTTTCCAACTTTAGCTAAAAAAGCTGCAGTGGGACCCGATGCTGTTTCGAAGTTGAAAATTATGGTAACCAATATGTCTTCCGCTGTACGAGACGTGGCTTGAACGTATTTCGTACCCCCAAGTGGCGGAACCATAGCTTCTTGGATCATGCCTGAAGTCGATAGCGCTACTGTCTTTCTGGCATATAAGATAGAGAACGAGGTGCGATCGAATTTAAAACGATCGTTCCAAAAACTCTCTTTCTATCGTATGAAGTTAGACAGAGAGAGTTGGATGGTGTTCGAACGGCAAGTCTAGGTGCCATTCCATGTGGGCAGAAAACGTCAGCGCAAAGCAGAAGCTCCTGAGAGTAATAGAGACAGACAGATCTATTTGTCACTTTCACTCTCATGAGTTCCTATTTTACGCTGACGTTTTATACTTATCCTTTCGAAACTATCAAATCATCTCTGTCTCCCTCATACAATAGAAAGAGAGATTTCGGAACCATCGTTTTGAACTCGATCGCACTTCGTTGTCTATCTTACATGGTAGGAAGAGAGATCCGATAGAATTCAGCAGTGGGACTTCGGAACCGTTTCGAGGTCGAAAATGTAATGGACCTCGCTTTCCGGATTAAACAAACTAACAGTATATCAGTGAGACCAAATCTCTTTTCATACAACTTTCTTCGAGCCATGAGACTCCACTCTAATGGTGGACTCCCATGGCAAATTAAAGCGTAAACTCATGAGAGTGAAAGAGACGGATAAATCTATTTGTCTCTTTCACGCTCATGAGTTTCTACTTTCATCCACTGCTTTCATCTGCCATGGGAGCAGTGTTACCAGATCGCGCGATTAATCGCAAATTGGACTACTTCAGAGGCTCTGTGCGCGACTGAAATCGGTGATTTGCGACAAGTCGCAATTTTGGCTACTTAAGTGCAAGAGACGCGTGAATTGGGCTATTTTGGCCGCGAACCGCGAGGATTGAGTTTCACGTCATTTCCCGGTTAATGGTTGGGGTAGCTATTCACTTGTCCGAAATTTCATTTTCCCCAAATCTCATTTTGTCGAAAAATCACTAGATTACTAGCGGCTAGTAATCTAGTGATTTTTTCGGCAAAATGAGTTTTAGGGAAAATGAAATTTCGGACAAGTGAATACCTACCCCAACCATCAACCACTAACCAGGCTTGCCAATTTTAATTGGCAAGCAGAAGTCCATCTATCAATTGTTTCGAAGGCGGCTAGTAATCTAGTGATTTTTTCGGCAAAATGAGTTTTAGAGAAAATGAAATTTCGGACAAGTGAATACCTACCAATGGTTGGCACTCCTGCCCGCCAAGTATCCATGCGATCGCAGCCACCAATGTCAGCTCCTGCGCTCTGATTGGTCAGATGCGCGAGAACCGCACATTTGGGCGAGTGATGCGGCCATTACACTGTTAAGCATGCTATCCATCCATGAGCGTAGAGGGAAGATAGGTATAGAGGCGACAATGCAATGGGCAGCTTGAAGCACGCTAAGGGGAGCGAGACGGCAGGAAAAGGCTTAGTTAGGGAACCAGCAACGCGGAGGCGCTAGTGCCACGAACCAGTGCTTTTACGCTTAACGTGTGTGAGTGGGGTATGTGAAGAGAGTGTACGTGTACATGAGTCGAACTGCAAAAAATTTAGAACCCTTATACCTGGACTGGTCTTTCCGAACTATATTCTGGCTATTAACTTTCTTCCAATATTTTCGCGAATGGTAGGGTTACCAGACGTCCGCTTTTCAGCGGACATGTCCGCTTTTTTTGTCCCGTGTTCGCTTGTCCGCTTTTTATGTGAAATGTTCGCTTTTTTCTCGATCAGACCGATGAACTATAAGGTTTTAAATATTTTCATCTTTTCAGTATGGATGTAGCCTATATGAATGAAATGAAAATGTACGAATATATTTTTTATTTTGTTTGAATTCCATCCAAACTCCAGGTAGAGTATAATATGGTTCGAGAATCACCAAATAAGTTACGCTCTTTCAACATTTTTTTTTTCATTTATTTTTATTTTTTTATTATTTCAAATGTTGAAAAAAATTTTTTCTTTTTTTCATTTTTTATAGGGGGGGGGGGGGGATTGTAGTGTCCGCTCTTTTCACTCGGACCATCTGGTAACCCTAGTGAATGAAATATCCACCGATACGTTTTTCATTTGAAACTTTGTATTTTGCTATTTCAAGTTAAAATTGGAAGAAAAGAACTTTTTTTTTTTAAAAGGGCCCCATTAGAAATTTTTGGATTCGCCCAGACGAATAATTCTTTTCCTAGAATGATTAATTACAATAGTCATTATTATTACAATATGTGAGCATTTATTGAATATTATTTTCTTTTAAATTGTAACCATAACAAACACGTGAACTTATTAATAAATACACAAATAAAAATGTACAAATAATATCCTTCGCATACAATAATTATTTTCTTAGAATTATAATGAATGTATGGGCATTTTTTACATTATTAGATTTTGTACTTATACATTCTCTACTCTTATACTTATCTTTCTGCACTCGTGGAAAAAATCTTAATAATGTAGGTAAAAATTTTTTTTAAACTTATAAATAAAAAAACATTTTATCATGATCTTAAGTACAGTTGAGGTCTCGACTCCAATAACTCACCCGACTCTCGTACTATTTTCAAAGTACATATTTCAGTCAATTTTTGATGAATTTATCTAAAATATTCCAGGTATTTTCTTTGAACTATATAGAAAAACTCTCTTGCTGGACGTTGTTTTTAGTCTGAAGTGGCCTCGATACTTTTTGTCTCCGAAATTAGGTAAATGTGGTTACCGACCGGGCTTAATTTTCAATTGGATATTATTAAACAAAAGGTCATTTTCAACTTTTTATTATTTTGCAGGCATTCGCTGAGTATACTTTGTACGTGTACTCAATTTCAAACAGTTTCAATAAAATTTGTACGAGTTGTGTTGATTTTTGTTTTAATCACTTATTGAAGCCTATATCTAAAAAATTAATTTTGTGAATTTGAAAATTCCCATTCCTTGAGACCCGAGGTGACGCTTTTAGCGTTTTCGAGCGTTTGGCGGGTTTGAATTCGAAAGCTCAAGTGCAGAAATTGTTTCATTCAAACACTTTACAAAAATTAAAATTGCGATTCTCACACAACGTTCACAAACATTAAAAGTATAACAATAACACAATCTTATGATAATAAATAACGAACTAATAAACAAGCAACACATTTCTTCTTTTACTTCTCCAATAAAATATGATATACAATATACTTGAGGGTTTCAACTTTTTAAATTATTTGTATAATTTGGACATATTTTTACGACAAAATTGATATTTATTAACCTACACGTGGAAAGAGGAATATTCTCCAACAGTGCGGGCTCTTGCAATTCTAACATTGTTAATGTAAGGGGAAAAATTAGACATATAATGCCCCATTACGGGAATTTTCCGATTAATAATTATTGTGAAGTAATAAATTTCTTCACGTAATTCATACACGGCTCCTGAGTAGAAGAATAGATATTTTTACCAAAACAACAAAAAATCATATTTCCTATACTTTTAACAATACGGTAACAAAAGTTTCAATTGTTATGTAAAAAATGGTTGCTTTGTCCAAAACTTTTATTTAAAAAAAGTTCAGAACTGAAAAAGGAGAGAATATTCTTATTTCTTAAGACTAAAAGATATAACGATCTGATTTATAAATATTTGATTGTTTCCATATAATTTACACGTGAAAAGTATTGAAAATAACGCACATTTCATTTTCATACCTGCAAAGTTCTGAAATTCTTACAGAGATTTATATGAAAGGAAATTTTATTAACAACCATCCCGTTTATTTTGTAATCCAAAATTTACTATTGCAGAGTGGCAAGGAAGGTTTGAAGCACAATACATATAGAAAGGCCAATTGCAGTGTATCAACATTACCACTAAAAACAATGACTTTCCGTCTGAACAACTCTCTCCATATTAGTCCAGGAATCTAATAATTATTCAACGCATTTGTTTTCTATAGCGTTTCACTGAGAATTTCAATGGTATGGGAATTTTAAATTTTCCAAACATGACGACGACGCTTCCCGAGAATATTTTTGAACAATTTTCCAAACACCGTGTTTTCGTAGATTGCTTTCGTAATACTTTAGAAGCTGGCAATTTTACGAAAAGTATTCTTCATTTTAATTAAAGTATACGCAATTTCGAGTAATTCTAAAAAAAAAAAAAAATAATGACCGAACCTCAATGTGTCATAAGCAATGGCCTCCCAAAATTGACCACTATTGACGACATTGACGTATTCTTTAGAGCAAATTACTCGTGTTCAGTTTTTTCGAAATACTTTTTTTGTTTTATTATGTTTTATTATTATTATTATTATCATACCATTAAGCCATTTTTGAGTTATGACTGAGTAGTTACAATTTTTTCCAATGAAAGTGATTGCAATGTCATACTGAAACAGGGCCGGCGGAAGACGTGGGTATGGTGGGTAGTACTACCCACCCTAAAAATTTTAGGGTTCAATTTTACGCTTCAATTTCAGTAAAAAATCCGAAAAATTTACTGTTTTTTTTTTTTTTAAATTGTTATATTCGATTTTCATAATACGCGCGCGGGTGTGCATCGAATCGCTTACGCAGAAATGCGCAGTTTTATAAGTGGTGAACAACGATTACAGCGCGAACGAAGAAGAATGAGAAGAAAAAGTATGTACACTGGGATTCCCAGAGTTTGCTTTTAATGCAAAAAAGCAACCAATCAGACGCAACGATTCAAAAGCAACCAATCAGCAAGTCGCACCATGTGCATCATATCATCATGGGGTTCGTTCAGGTTTCTCACCGAGTGCACTCGGGTGCACTCGGAACCGTTCAGCGACGCTGGGTGAGTGAGCGGACAGACCCGGGTGAACCTTTCAGAAATCACCAGAGTGACGGGTGGGGGTCACTCGATGGGTGATTTTCTCACCCGTCGAAAAAAGGTAGGTGGATGCGAGTGAACTCTGAAATTGGCGGGAAGATTTAGTGGGAAGTTGAAAAATTGGGCATATTTGAAATGACATTTATATAAAACCAGCGGTAAAAAGCAGAGTGAATTGTGAAGAGTGTATAAATAAGTATGCGGATATCGATTTCGCGCTCGGAAAACACCTAGTGATTTTGTGAGAAGATCAAAATCCCATAGTAGCAAATCCTATTATTCTAACTGGCGTTTCCCTTGGGCCTCGAACTTTCATTGAAATTTCCATCACAATGCACATTTCTACTTCATAATCACTATCTTTATCATCATTTTCTAAGATAGTTGTAAACATCATCGTTTGCAACAGTCCTTCGTTTAATGCAATTATGGTACATTTATACCTCTGTCCTGACCGGTGCAGGCAGAAAAGTCATAAGAGTAAAAGAGATAGAGAGTACTTTTTTTCCAACTTTCCGCTCTCTATCTCTTATACTCTCATGGACTTTCTGCCCGCACCGGTCAGACGGACAGGACGGACCATTACAGCAACAATATTTTTCTTTCGCTGCCTCTCTATTATCATATAATAAAGAAGCATGAAACACATTATGTTGTTATTTGTGAACATAAGATGACAATATTTATATTCGCGCCAAAGCCTTTCACTCGCACCCGTTCAAAAAACATGACACTTCGTAGATCACTTTCGTAAACCACGCCCCTTTCACAGGTTCACCCGACGAGTGCACTCGGTGAGAAACATGAACGCTACCCAGGAGTGTAACGGTATGCACCGTTTTTGAAACCAGGCTTCAGGGCACTAAGACCCATTTAGCGAACACCATCTGAACTATTAAATCTATTGGCGGGAAATTCAAATGGCTTAAAATGAAAAGTTGTTATTATACGTATATGATTAACAATTATATAACAACTGCGATTGTATACTGGTATTTAGGAAATTATAGACTAATTGCGTTTAAGATATACTCATATTTAAGTGTCAAATCTAAAGTGATGCATTCGACTAAATACTGCGCAATTTTAGTACCCATAATAGATTTTGAGGTTATAAACCTGAGACCTTGAGCTATTTTTAGCATCATAAATGGGTCATGGCGCCAGTCAGACACTTTGATTGCCTAAAACTAGTAGGAGGAGTAAAATGACCTCATTTATTGTTGGTTATTTGGCACTAAAATTGAGTGACGTCAGCATACTCATTGGCTAAACGCTAAAAGTAGGGATTAATCCCGTCCAAAGCGAGGTTTTAAATATAGATGTAGAGCACAAAAAGGCCCGATTATTATCTCTCGGTGCGCTCCTTTCAAATCTTGAACCTGCGACTCTCGTCTCTTTGAGTATTTATTTTAGTTTTGGACTTAGAAACTTTTAATAAGACTAGATAAATGTGATAGAATATTCGCGCTCGTGAACCGTGCATAGTGTTTGGTTCAGTCTAAGTGTTAGTGCTACGCTTACTTGTGTAAGTTCATTTTTTTAGAGCGTTCTGATATACTTAATATATTTTCAAAATTATGAAACACCCCCCCCCCCTCCATTAAACCCCGGTCGGTCACTACCCACGCTAAAAAAATACGTTCCGCCGGCCCTGTACTGAAAAGATTATAAACTGATATTATCATGGAAGAAAATTTTAAAAATATGATTACCATCAACTGACAAGAATAATTCAATAAAAAACATAACATCTACATTTTTCCATGAAACTAAGGGATCTATTCGCCATAAATATGCAAAGACATGTTTTTGCAGCAAACGAAATGAGGCAAACATGAATAATAATCAATTCTACATTAAAATATTTATAAGGGGTATAAAAAAAAATAATTCCGAATCTCAACTTGCATTCTCGATTTTTCTGTTCCCTTTGGGTTATAAATGAACCACGTTGAAAGAGTCATGAATCAGATAATATTCAGAGGTCGCTTATAGTAAATTTGTCTGCTATTATACAAAAATTCATATTTTTAAAAACATCTGATCATATTGGCAAATTATGCAGAATGTAAAAGATGTAGCTTATTAAAAAGTGTATTTTTGGATCATCAGTCTCTTTATAAATTATGCATACTTAAGGTAGTTTCCGAGTCCCACATTCGTACAAATATTGGAGTCACGTGGGGCGCCTGTCGTTGTATGCTATATTGAAAAAATTGCATGGTCCCGCATACTCAATATTTTATTGCGCTCCTGGCTTAGAATTCGTAGTGTGTGTGTATACGAATAGTCACCAATCCTTTATCAGCGACAGATTCGTAGATCGTGAAACGTCGAAATTTAAAACTAACCATCGCTGACCAACTGTGTGTAAACGTGTGTATGAGTGTATCAAGATCCTGCAGCAAGCAAGCAGGAGAGAGGGGACAGTGTTGCCGGTTCGCGAATCTTTGACATTCATGCGTTTGAAAGTAATTAAAATTTCAATGTTTTTCATTCGATTATTTAGAAAAGTACGTGGTGAAGGGATTTTATTATTTTTCTGACATATTTGTATTTTCAAGCAGCACAAGTAGACATATTCTTTTAATTTCTCTACCAGAGCATTTTATTACTACAAATTAAAATATGGAGAGTACTTGTGCATTGCCCATGCATTCTGTGTTAAAGCAGCCATCTTTAACATTAATTATCTTGACATCAGTGTGGTAGAAAAATTTGAAATTAATTTAGCATATAAAAAAACATTCTACTTGAAATAGAAGCTCAACTTTAAACAATTCAACAAATTGAATTTGCGAAATCGAAGATGGTGAAGTAATTACAAAGTAAAATTGGATTGAAAATAGCACTGTAAAAGTATAAGGAATTTATTTTTGTGGAAGTATATTTTAAAATTTTCAATTTGAAACCTCCTAGTCACCAAGAAACTTTATCAACTTTTCTGTAGTGGAGAAAGACTTGCAATTCCGATAATTTTTCAGAACCAAGAAGTTTCAATTTGCTTATTTTTAATTAATATATGTCCTCCTTACAAAATTGTATATCTACATTTTTCAATACTGTATTTTTCCAATTGCAAAAATCAAATGATCTAGAAAAGAGGCGTTTACTGACTCAGAATTTAATAAGTATAAAATGCCAGCATAAGAAAATTTTCAATGATTATTTGCATTTATTTCGTCTTCCTGAGATAATTAATCCACTATGATATACATTTGAAAATTCATTTTTAATGAAATGCATATTTGGCAAATATTCCAAATCGACGAGATTATTAGCAGCAGTTCTTGGTTATGGTAAAAAACTGGCAAGTAACAATTTCTTTCACTTGTCACGCTAAGCCCATGCTAAGCCTGTCACGGTTTATCTTCCCTCTACGTTCGTAGACGCGAAGAGGGGTAGAGGGAACGGTTGCGTGGCTGGTTCGCGATACTAGCGCCCTCGCATCGCTTGGGGGGCATTGTCGCCTCTATACTGTGACGTCCCATCTCGTCTCTCCGTGCTGATTGGACGTCCGTGGGTGCTGAAATATCGTTGATTGAGCGGGAAGTTTGAAATTAAACTCTGAATTAAAAGCAACGTAATTATCGTTTATTATAATTGCGCGAGCGAACCGAACTCACAAATTGAGTCTAGATTTGAGATGAAGAAGTACTCTTGAAGAGAGCCGAAATTTGTCTGAGTCCCGTAGGTCAGGCATGCCCAACTCGGGGAAATTTCCTCCGGGAACACATGTTCCGAGTTCCCTACTCTTTCTCCTAGAGAGCGGGAGTGGTGGTAAACGCTTGCGAGAATCTCTCCTCTGTGACGTACGCGGCTACCACGCGCATGCGTCTACCACCACTCCCGCTCTTTAGTAGAAAGAGTAGGGAACTCTGAACATGTGTTCCCGGAGGAAATTTCCCCGAGTTGGGCATGTCTGCCGTAGGTACAGAGTGAGGGACGCAAGGCTCGAAATCCTCCCCTCTTGCACCTCCCTTGACCTAGCCAATGGATGGTTGGTCCCCCCACGCCTATCTCTAGTTTCCCTACTCTTGGAATTGCGCGCGAAAAGAAAACCGGCGCTACTTCTCTTACAAGAAAACCAAATTGGGGGCTACGTGGTGTCCTACGGACACCCCCACAACCCTCAAGTCCAGTGCAATCAACTTCGAAACCGTAAATAAGGATTACGGTCATCTGGCATAAATCTGTAGCCAAGTGCCCCGAAAGCATTGCACAAGGTCTAAAGAGGATTAAATTAACAATAAGTAGTATGTACATGGTCAAAACATTTGCCTAAATTCTAAATAGTTCTCTCCTGCATTCCTTTCTCGGGTTAACCTCAATGCTTCGACGCTGATCGTTTCCAATTATAAATATTTTATTTTATTTTAGTGTACTTTCTCGTTTATTTTAATCTAGTTTCAATAATTTCGTTCATTTAAATAATTGCGGGAGTTCTGTCTTATCGACGGCGACAAACTCAGGGCCGAGAAGTTGTCGTCGTATATCGACAGGTAACGTACGTATGTGGTATACGTAACACCTTCCTTCTTATCAAAAAGATATTTCATGGTGAAATATCTAGAACAGCCGTAATTAAAAAAAAAAGGATTTGGGATGAAGGGGCTTACAATTTTGCAAACCTATATCTCCGCTCATAATATTGCAATTTGTAGTTTAATTATAACTGTGATTTAAAGATTATTGTTATACTTTCCTATACAACTTAATTTCATTTATAGGGTGGAAATAAGCTTCAATTGTTAATTATTCTTTATCATATTACTTCAAATTGAAGGGGAATAATTATTTATCTACAATCTAGCTATCTAATCCATTATTTTTGAGGAGACAATTATTTATGATTTCTAGTTATTATTATTGACTTTTCTATTCTGCAATATTTACGATAATATTCACAACTTATGATCGAGTTTCTATAAATTGAGATCTTCAGATATATGATTTCGTGCCTTTGATACTATTTTACAAGTTGATTAGTATTTAGTAAAATTTTTCTAACTTACGATTTCGTTTAGGAAAATCTAGTATAGCTTTTTAATTTCATCATTATTTATAAAAAAAAATATTTACAACTTATGATAATTATTGCCGTGCGTGCAGATTTGTTTAAATAATTTGCCCTTATTATTTGGTTGAAAAAGGGGTCTCTCGAGCGTTTCCTTATTTGCAGATGCTTAGGGACATAGGTAACCAAAAAAAATGGGTATGTTTCTCCAGGTATGTACCCATTTATCGCTTTCCCCTTAATCAAATCGTTCAAGTCAGTGGCTACACTGAAATTGTGTCGCCTATGAAGAATCTTCTCCTACCTCGGCCCTTATATAGGCCAGGCGTAATTCATTCAAATGAACTATTTTTGATTTCCCTATCTTCATTTGTATTTCAGCATCTGTGTCGCCAATTAATTTAATAATCTCGAATGGTCCTACGAATTGCGGGTCGAGCTTGTTGTCTCGTGGTTTTTTCAACAAGTTGACAAAATCGCCTACTTTGAATTTTTTTGGGTTGCACTTTAAATCATAATATTTTTTCGACTTTTCTTTAGCTTTGATAAGTCGTTCGCATGCGGTAGTTTGAGTCTCCCGCAATCTTGCTAGCATGTTATCGAGAAAATCGCTAAACGTGGGCGTACCTTTATTGTTTTCGAATTCTGAAGGAATAATTGCGTCTTTTCCGAATACTAATTTATGCGGTGAAAACCCGGTGGCCTCATGGACAGAGGTATTGTAAGAGAATATTGCGAATCGCAGCCAGACATCCCAATTGTGCTTATTTGCAAACTGCTTTAAGTACTCGACTAATGTATGGTGGCTCCGTTCGAGAGAGCCCAGGGACTTTGGATGAAACGCTGTGGATTTTAATTGACGAATTTTAAATATTTTACAGACCTTTTTCATAATGCTGCTTATAAAGTTTGAGCCTTGATCAGTATGAATCGTTCCCGGACATCCGAATCGTTATATGAATTGTTCTGATAGGGCAATTGCTATCGTTACTGAATCTATATGAGCAAGGGGGATCGCGTCAGAATATTTTGAAAACTTATCTTGGATTGTTAAAATGTAACGATTTCCTTTTTCAGTTACTGGCAACGGTCCCACTATATCCATCTGGACTTTCTCAAATGGTTCACGAGGTGTGTCCGATATTTTCATCGGCTGGCGTGTTTTGACTCTAACTAATTTATTTCTTTGACAGCTTCCGCAAGTTCTGACATAATCGGCGACATCGGTTTTTAATTTGAGCCAATAAAATTTTTGTCTAATTCTCTCATAGGTTTTAGTAACGCCTTTATGTCCACCTGCAGTCTAATCATGACATTCCCTTATTATATGAGGTCTGTCGGCTTCCGGTGGCACTTGTATCTCGCCTGTGCAAATCGTAATCAAATAACCGTTATTGGCAAAATGATGGCGAAAAATTTGCTCGATTGAAGGCCAAGATATGCGACCAAGGTTGTTACCTATTTTTGAAACGCGTGCAGTCTTGACATTCATGGCATCCATTGCCTGTTTTAGTGCAATGATCGTTTGCTCGATTGTTTCTAATTTATGTTTATCATCACATTTATTTTTAATAAACAAATTGAAAATGTGTTGGTTCCCGTGATTAACAACGACCGCCTGTACGACTTGAAGTTGAATTTCTTTAAGATTTTCTACATCTATCTATCCTTGACTTACAAATTTTGTATTTGTCTCTGAGTTGAATTTACAGCCTGCTGATGCAAAATTTATAAAATGATTTCTTATACTTGATAGCAGTTGAACTTTACGATATTTGATACAGGAACTTTGTAAAACAAAAACAGAAATAATTTCGTCGCTAGCAACTCTTGCCCTCTTAACAATATTGAGCATATTTTCGCTGTAATGCCCTTCACGCCCCTCAACCGAAACGTCAGCGAGTGCACTACCTGTGACGGCAAAACCTTCAAGTTCGTGCTTATCAACACTCCTTGACCTTTTCCTAACGCTCGTGAACCTCATCCCGAGCACACGCGGCGAAGATTGTCGTCGGCGCGAGGCCATGCCGGGTCTCTGATTTAAAAGATCCGCGTGATCTCCCGTTACCGCCTCATGTGCGTGGTCATTGTTGGCAGGCCCATGAGTACATTCCGTTGATTGTGAGAAATCATTCGAATGCAGGGTAGTCCCTCCCTCGGTACAGGTCTTCACGGGCATTTCTTTGTTTACATTATTTTCATGTTGAGATAGCCCTGGCGGACCGAACGAACGGAGCGGATACGCTACAGCGTATCCTTATAGTATCCACATCGTATCCTCTCCGTATCATGCAAGAAAAACTCATTAAAAAAGGAAGATGAACATTTCACTTATTGAAATTCGGAGTCTACGTGAAATTTTGCGTTAAAAGGTCACGGAGTAATCGCAATAGTTTTTCTTGTAACATTAAAAACTTTAAATAAATATAATACTTATCGATAACGTGGGCTGAAGGCGACTTCAAACGCATCGTCGACGGATAAAGCCTATGAACTGCTACTGAATGACGATGCGTTTGAAGTCGCCTTCAGCGCACGTCATCGATAAGTATTATATTTATTTAAAGTTTTTAATGTTGCAAGAAAAACTATTGCGATTACTCTGTGACCTTTCAACTCAAAATTTCACGTAGAATCCGAATTTCAACAAGAGAAATGTTAATCTTTCTTTTTTAATGAGTTTTTCTTGCATGATACGGAGAGGATACGATGTGGATACTATAAGGATACGCTGTAGCGTCCCGGTAAGAAGGTGTGGATTGAATTGAATAGAAACGTTTCTATCCAAATGAATGTCGTTTTTGAAAATAACGTTTGAATGCAGAACAGCGCCGCAGCAAGAAATGAAAGTGATAAAAATGAAAGCACTTGTGAGACGGAACAAAATGGAATTAAAGTGTGAACGAAAAAGTGAACACGAAAAGAAAGTGATAAAAATGAAAGCACTTCGTAAGACAGAACATAACGGGATTGAAGTGTGAACGAAAAAGTGAACACGAAAAGATAGTGATAAAAATGAAAGCACTTCTTACGCCAGAACAAAACGGAATTAAAGTGTAAACGAAAAAATGAATGGTTTAAACGGAATTGACTTGAATTAATTTGCGTACAGAATATATAAATCGCCGGATTCGACACCAGAAACTTTTGTTGGAAATTGCGAATAATAATAACAAGAATTTTCGTTTTCAAGTATATGTATTTGAAACTTTTTATCTCGATTACAGGGGCGTTTACACATACAAGATTATATAAATAATGTGATAATATACACTGCCGTGCGAAAGTTTCCGGACATCTGTTTTCCAATAGTTTAAAAAAGCACTCTATTTGTAATAATATAAAACTGTAAATTTTCTTTCAATTATTGCACGGAAGCTGATGAAGTTGTGAGCCGAATGGGCATAAATTGCAGGCAATCTGTTAATTTCATTGTAAGTTATTCGAAAGAAAAACTTGAAATTTCAATGTTTTCTATAAATATCAATAAGTCCAAATATAACTTAAATGTTTCCATGTTTTTTGGCTGAATTTTAAGATAATTTTCTACATTGATGTAGAAAATTATTAATTTCAGTGACTTAATAAGATATTTCAAGAATTTTTTTACTTCGATACAGTCAAAGGTTGAATTTGGTTTAAAATGTCATCAAAATTGAAAAATATTTCACTCTTAGGAATTTTTTAAAAATCGTTTAAATTTCATTTTATTAAAATTCAGTTGAATCAGTCAGAACATTTCTTTAAACTTAATTTGTGTATTAAACCAAGTTTAGCCTTCGGCTGCATTGAAGCAAACAGTTTAGAAATTTATCTCTAAGTCACTACAATAATGCAGAAAATTTTCTTTAAATTTAACCCAAAAACATTGAAAAACTTTACTTATTTGCGGAATTATCGAAATTTTATAACATTATAACAGGAGTACTTTAAACTATTGAAAAATAGATTTAGCGGCAGTTCCATAAAGCTTAGAGACTAACGAAAACAAATTCCGACGCCAATTAATTAACCTTTCCCGCCTAATAGCAAACTCATAAGAACCTGGCAGTTGGTACCTTCAGAAAATGGAAAATCGCTTGTGCTTACCTATATTTAAAGCTGGTTTAAATTTGTAGGTTTTCGACTGCCCCAAAAGCATTTAACCAAAAAAGGATGTGATTTAAGTGATTTCATGTTTTCGGGGCGAACACAGGCCTCAATTTTCAAAAAGCTTTTAACCTACGCATATATATATATATATATATATATATATGTAATACATGTAATTTATATATAATTATATATATGTATGATACACTGATAATATATCATTATAATATATATTATTATTTATATACATATAATATATTTATAATACATACTTATAATATATATTATTATCTATATACATATAATATTATATATTTATATATGCACCAGGTCTTTCCACGTTTTAAAGGTGCCAACTGCTCAGTTTTAATGAAGGTTTTTTCAAGGTTGATGTTATGCGGGTTTAACAGTAAAACGAAGTAACATTTTCTAGAATCGAGAAATCACTACTTTCAAAGACGAAAGAAAATAAAGTTATTTATTAAGTTCCTGCACTTTGTATATATTAAAACGATCAATTTGCGTTTCTTCCTTGAAAGTAATGTTCCTTTTATTCGAAGAAAACACTACCCTGAGTATTCTCTTGATAAGGACTTAGTTAGTATCTTTTAACAGCTGATAGATAAACATTTTTTATATCTCGCGACTGAACGGCAGTCCAATAAAGCTTAGTAACAGGCGAATATAAATTCCGACGGCAATTACTTGACCGTTGACCGTAAAACGATGTAACAATTTGCTTATTGCCTTCTTGAAAATATAATACTTTCTACTTTTATTATTAAGTGGCTAACAGATAAATCTTTTTTTTAAATCTGGAGATTGCACTGTTTTTTGGCTAAATTTTAAGATAGTTTTCTACATTAATGTAGAAAATCATTAATTTCAGTGACTTAATGAGTTATTTCAAGAATTTTTTTACTTCGATACAGTCAAAGGTTGAATTTGCTTTAAAATGTCATCAAAATTGAAAAATATTTCACTCTTAGGAGCAACTGCTCAGTACAGAACGGTAGTTCAGTAAAGCTTAATAACTGGCAAATATGAATTCGGACGGCAATTAATTGACCTTTGACCGTAAGACGATGTAACAATTTCTACATCAGAGTATCTAATATATTAAAGCTTCTTAAAAATATAATACTTTTTACTCTTAGTA
>CAKNXH010061708.1:0-16743 GCA_932178445.1 Andricus quercusramuli
CATATTGGATTTTTCTAAAGGCCAGAACTTTTTAGAAAGGACTTCACTATACGAATATTTTGACGCCCCAAACATGTAAATCCATCAACCCAAATTTTGGGAGTGCAGGTGATCCGGTTGACATGAAATGTCCCATATATATATATATAATTAAAAAAAAAGTTAAACAACCACCGCAGGGTACCACTAAGAGCAACTGCCATCTGGAAAAAATGTCAATGGCCCCCAGTAGAACCGCGGTAAAATACACCTATGGCCACGTCTCACATCCGTGAGATGGGTGGTCACAGGGCACGACGAAATCACAACGACAGGCCGGCGAAACCCTCGTGTGTCTTGAGGACACGAAGCGACCCAAGGATGACAGCTTTCTGCATCCATCTCGCAAGTGCCTTGGCATATTTTTGGCACGCGGGTATGGCTTTAAGGTAACGAACCAGTGATAACTTAGCACCTCCGAGAGCACCTATCACAAGGACAATTACTCGTAATGAATATCTTGGGTACAGTCGTTGCAGCGCTCTTTTAAGGTCTTGATACCTCTCCTCCTTTTCTTTCTCCTTTGCAGTGATGTTGTACTCGGACGGAGCCGAGAATTCGATCACGAATATCGTTCGTTTCTCGAAGTCTTGGAGAACAATGTCAGGCCTCGAGTGCGCAACGGAGACTGCTGCCCGAAAATCGTAGTTCCAGAAAATCTGGCACTTCTCGTTTCGGACAATTGACTCTATATCCCTTGGAGCGTTCGGCAGGGCAGGGTCGTGATCAACACCGTGAGAGCGACAAAGGTGGTAATGAAGTACTCTTAGGGCCGCATTATGTCTATAGATATACGTTGTTCCTGCGTGGGTCGGACACCCCGATAGTATGTGTTCTAGGTACTCAGCGTGTGCATGAAACGCTCTGCACTTATCACTGGGAACTTCTTGATATAAAATGCGGGCGCGGTATGCTAAGGTGGAGATTACACCGTCCTGGCATGCGAAAATAAAGCCCTCTGTACCTGAATTGAACCCTGATGATTTGAGGAAAGCAAAAGTTTGCTCCTTTAACAAAGACTGTTTTTCTACATTTCTGTGAAAGTTTCCGTGCATATGCTTGTCGAGTAGCTCTTGGTGAAATTTACTAACCTCTGCTTTCTTTACTTCGGCTTTTAGACGTGAAGCATCTAGATGGAGTAATGCACTTTCCTCACTTCTGATGTTGAAATTCAGGCCAAGGGTCTCGGCAGCTTGCTCCGCGGCTTTGTAAAGGAACGCTCCTTCGCCAATCATCTCGTGGTTTCTGACCATCTTTAGGAGAGGATCTCTGCCATTCGCAACGATGTAAGCTGTACTTAAAACAATTCGGTTATGCAGACATTGGAGATTCAGAAGTCCGCGTCCGCCATGACGGCGTGAAATGTATAATCGCGGAACTGACGAATTGATATGCGAGCTTTTATGCATATGCATGATCTTACGCGTGGTGACATCAAGGGCCTTAAGCTCGTTCTTCGTCAATTGAACCACCCCAAACGAGTAGAGCAGAACCGGGACGGCAAGCATGTTAGTCGCAGATACCTTGTTCAACGCCGTCAGATTGGAAGACCAAATCTGTCGAAGAAGATGCTTGTATCTGCTTCGGAGAGACTCCTTCACTGATGTTACGTCCTGAATGCGGCTTTGAGGCTCGAGGCTTTGAGGAATTTTCAGCTGGGTATATGGGACATTCTCCGTGAAATCAGCCCCCCCCCCTCACACTTTAATTTTTGAGATAAATGGACCCTATAGGGCCTAAATGTTTCGTCGAAGCTTCTTCTTTTTAGAGCCGTATGCTACTTTATGATTTTCAAAATGGCGAACCAACAATGGCCGCCACAAGAAAAAAAGTTCTGAATGTAATCTCTGATTTTTTATCTGATTCTTACAAAAACATGATTTTTACTCTTGCAATTCACTTTTCAAGTATTTTTAGGGTCTCTGATTACGAATTTTCTATCAGTTTCGAAAATTTCAATATGGCGAATCCAAGATGGCCGCTGAAATGTGTAAAAATTATTTTGTGTCATATAGGTACAAGCTAGGTATGCAATAAAGTTTTTTTCGTGGTCGCTGATTACGAATTTTGTATAAACTTTTTAAAAATTATAAAACGGCGAATCCAAGTTGGCCACTGAAAAGTGTAAAAATAATTTTCTTTAATTAAAGTACGAGTTGGGTATGCAATAAAAGGTTTTCGTGGTCGCTGATTACGTATTTTGTATTAGTTTAAAAAATTTCAAGATAGGGAATGCAAGATGGCCACTCGAAAAGTGTAAAAATCATCTTATGTCAGAAAAGTACGAGTTGCATATGCAATACAGGGTTTTCATGGTCGCTGATTACGAATTTTATATTAGTTTAAAAAAATGTCAAGATCGCGAAGCAATATGGCCGCTGAAAAGTGAAAAATCATATTATGTCATAAAAGTACGAGTTAAATATGCAGTAAAGGGTTTTCGGGCTGCTGATTTCTTATTTAAGCTGCCATACATTTTGCAGTGCTACTAAAATTATCCAGAAGATATAGCATTGGATTATGTGTTTATGTTCCGTCGGCATTAGCGTTACGCAATGTGCACCACGAGGAGGTTGCGCGATCGGTCTTGACCGTCTTATGTTTTAGAACTGCATGAAATTCAGAGAAAATTGCAATGTGCGTGATCGTCTTATGTTTCACAACCGCATGAAATTCAGAAGCAAATGACAATGTGAGTGAGCGTCTTATGTTTTAGAACACTCAAGACCGATCGCGCAACCTCCTCGTGGTGCACATTGGGTAACGCTAATGCCGACGGCACATAAACACATGAATCAGTGCTATATCTTCTGGATACTTTTAGTAGCACTACAAAATGTATGGCAGCTTGAATCAGAAATCAGCGACCCCGAAAACCCTTTATTGCATATCCGACTGGTACTTTTATGACATAAAAGTATTTTTACACATTTCAGCGGCCATCTTGGATTATCCATATTGGACTTTTCTAAACTGATAGAAAATTCGTAATCAACAACCCCAAAAACACTTGGAAAGTGAATTTTAAGTGTAAAAATGATGTTTTTGTAAGATCCAGATAAAAAATAAGAGATTATATTCAGAAGTTTTTTTCTTGTGGCGGCCATTGTTGGTCCGCCATTTTGCAAATAATAAAGTACCATACGGCACTAAAAAGTAGAAGCTTCGCCGGAAATTTTGAACCGTATATATATATATATATATATATATATCCAGACGCGTCCTAGGGTGAAAATAGTGGTTAAAATGCTGGAGGGTCACCGCCGATTAAGGAAGCACCTGACTAACATGGAGATCGATAGAAACCCTCGATGTCGGGAGTGCGCCTTTCCTAAGGAAGCAACAAATCAAATCTGCTGCGACTTTGATGTGTTCGTACGCCTCAGAGTAAAGTATCTTTAAAATCGTTTCTATCAACCATATGATTTTTGTAGACATCCGCTATACAGCAATAAACGCCTCTATACCGTGCCGCAGATAGGGCCGCAGAGGAGCTTGACCTCCCATTCGATTCCAGCGACACTACACATGGCCTAGTATCACTAACACCTCTGGTGCTCAAAAGTCGTATACAGGAAGCAGAATGTACGCTTCTACTAAGAGAACATGCTGACAAGTCCCTTCATGATAAATTCTACAGCATAATACGTAGAGAAGAGCTCTCAATGTGTCTGCCCAACATGTTTCTCAAGTCTGCTGGATTGAGATCGGAGACTGAGGGATTTCTTTTTTCTTGTCAAGACGGCGTTATAGACACCTTAGTTTACCGCGAGCGCATAATTAATGTACCTGTGAGTGATACCAACTGCCGAGCTTGCAAGCAAGAGCCAGAATCACTTGGACATGTTCTCAGTGGACGCTCTGAATATGCACGCTACGGGTACATAGAGAGACACAATGCGGCTAAAAAGTGTTATATTAAAATTCAAGACTTTTATGGTGTTGATCTATTGCCCGTCTTGCCATACGCCCAGGGGGAACTCGAGTCCGTTGTGGAGAACGATCAGTGTAAGATCTACTGGAATTTCTCATTATCCACCACTCAACATATCAGGCTACAAAGCCTGATATTGTCCTCCAAGATCTGAAGAACAAGATCATTTACGTGATTGAATTCTCGGCACCACCCAATTGTAATATCACGGCAAATGAGGGAGAAAAACGGGCGGAATATCAAGCCCTTCTTTTCGAGCTGATTAGGCTATACCAAATCTACAAAGTCCATCTTATAATTCAAGTACTCGGCTGTCTTAGAGGTATAAAAGCTTCATTTATCAGCCAACTCAACAAGATTCCGACTTGCCAGCGTTAGGCTCATTCCATCGCGAACCGGATGCAAAAGGCTGTTCTTCTGGGATCACTCCATCTGGTCCGTCAACACTGTTCCTCTTAACATTCTACAAAGATTGCTAGTTCTAAAAAAGTATCCTGAGGTGAAACCTTCATCTCCAACTGTCCCGTCTGCCGCGTAAGGTCTTCCGCGGCTAGCGACCTGACCCCAAGGAACAGTGTTGCCCGATGTTATAACACGTAAATTTCCTGCTCTTGCTTACCTTCTAGGACAGAAGAAGCAGACACGGATGATGTACACGTTACAGCTGCTCCGGGATTCGTTGCTTTAAGAAACAATAATCGTAGCTTCCGGAGCCTTCAACTTCTCTAAATGATAATAAGAAAACATCCAGAAGCGACTGTTGTCACCTCCAACAATCACGGCCGCTGTGTAAGGATAACAGCGGTAAAGATAAACTGCAAACTACACGATGCTCCTAATTTTGTACCTGCAACATCATCGCAAATGATTTCAAACATTGTATTAAAATAACTGATAACATCCTCATCTCATCAGTCACTGGACTTAGTCCATGGCTATGACGAAAAACCGGGTTCATCCGAGAAAAAGTTTAAACAAATAATAATGATAATAACCCTAATATAACCCAATAATTACCCTACCGAAGGTGTTTTCGCGTTGTCGTCGCGGTAGGACTTGAGCTTTCCTCTCATGAATTTGACGGCTATGTTGGCCGCAGCATTGCTACTGACAGGGTTTCCCATGCCAGACAGGCAGAGAACGAAGAGGAAAGTGACTAAGAGGAACACCAAAGCCCAAAAATGATAACGGAGAATCCTTTAAAAACTTTGAAACGCTAGTCGCTACTTGAGGATCGTTGGGGCGCCCCTGGAGTCACCGCTGGGGGCTACAGCATGCGGGACGGTGGTGATGGTGAGCAGCGAGATATTCAGGCAGATCTCACTAATCAAACAGCTGGCCAGCAAGAACATCTGCGACATACGATAAGCAGTGAAACATCAACTGTGTCTGCTGAGGATGCTTTGGCTAGCGTTAGCTATTTGCAGCCAACCACTTCAACAGAAATACCGTGGGAGAGCATCAAGTGAGATACCACAATGAATGAGGAACTGATGTGTCTCTATTATGAAAGTGCGAAGTTTGAAACCTCACGCAAAAAAGGACAACATTTTAAAACGAAATTTTCCGCAAAGTATCCTCAAGTAGAGAAAGTCGCACTAAGAGATCTTATCGCTAAGGTGAAGGACATCAGGACTAATATACTCATCTCAGAAGATCGAGCAATCGAGATTAAACAACAGGTTGATTTGGCGTGTAAAAACAACGGCAATGAACATCAGTTAGAGGAAGCCGCGCCACATGAACAAGGAGCGGCAATTGATGTTCTTCGTCAACATGGTGATGATCCAGCACCACCACATCCTCTGGAGGTAGATGGCCTAATACAACCAGTGCCAGAAGCAGAGGTTCAACAACCAAGGAGGCGATCAAAACGAACATACAATATGAACAGAGATGTGATGCGCTTTTAATTTTTGGCAAAGGAAAGTGGGCAAAGTGTAAGGAGAGAACATCATCGACTCTTCTTACTTAAGTACCCAGAACTGGCCACAAGAATAAATGAGCAGAATCTAGCAGATCAAAAACGCTCAATATCTGTAAACAGATTGCTTTCGGCTGCTGAAATAGCTGCCATCGAAATGGAAGTGGAACAGCAGCTGCCTATTGATGAACTTTCCTTGGAAGATGTGTACAACGAAGACTTGATTGAAGCTGAAGGCATAGGTGCTAGGGATAATGAACATCAAGCACTGGATCCACTAGAACCACATCCGGACATTATAAACGATGATCTGAACAGCGAAGTCCCAGAAAAACTACAGCACCTTGAAAGGAATTTCGGTAATGCTTCACTAGAGTTCAGGCATGTAGAGCCAACACAAAGGCATTCACTGCCCAAGATGAACATCACAAATGATCTGCGTGCACTAATAGAATACCTGAACACTAAGGTTTTACATATGCATTTGAACGCAACACAAAATGCGTTAGAGGTGCAATCTTTTGTATACTGTGTAGCTGTGGCAACTGTTAGAACGTTGGGCCGCAGAACCAGGCCTATAAATGCAGCCTTTGCCCCAGGATGGGGGCGAGAACCACCTTGGGGGATCAGGTTGGATATGGATGTCAGCAAAGTAAGGTGCAAATTGGGTCGACTGACTCAATATAAGAAAGGAAATCGAACCTGAAGGCTGATATAACATGTTATTACAATCATCCACCCTCGGTACATCGAGACATTGACACCAGCAATATTGGATGAGAGTATAGACTCTTAACGGCAGAGACTTGATGTTCTTACTGCTAGACTGCGTCGGTACAAGAAAAGTAGTGCCAGAAGGCAACAAAATCGAACCTTCCAGGCTGATGAAAGAAGGTTTTATCGTAAACTGAGTACAAAGCAAAATAACCAACAAGACACCGAAGTCCCTCAATTGGAAGACATGACTAACTATTGGTCAGATTTTTGGGGAAAAACTAACGAAAGCAATTTGGACACTGCGTGGTTCCAACTGGAGAAAGCAAGAGCAAGCAATGACCCCGAAATGGAGCTGACTAACATCACAGCTTTTGATGTTTCAACGGTTTTGAAAAAAGCAAGTAACTGGAAACCTCCAGGTTCGGATATGGTGCAAAACTTTTGGTACAAATACCTGACGAGTGTGCATCCTGCGTTGGCAAGGTGTTTTCCGAAAATCATCGAACACCCAGATCTGATACCAGGCTTTATGCTCCAGGGTACTACGTATATGTTGCCTAAAGAACCAGGCGCTCAAAATCCATCTGAATTTCGACCGATACACAGTGGGCTGGGAGACCACCGAAAGTGGCCAAAAGTCAATTTTTTTTTGGATTCATATGAAACTTGGTATAAGGGGGTTTTTGAGGTCGCTGATTTCGAATTTGACGTCAAAATTAATAAATTCAAAATGGCCGATCCAGTATGGAGCCTGAAATTTCTAAATTTTCACTTATTTATGAAACTTGGTGTAAGGAGGTTTCTGAAGTTGCTAATTTGAATTTGACATCAAAATTCATTAAATAGAAATGGCGGATCCAATATGGCGCCTGAAATTTCTAGAATTTTACATATTCCTATGAAGCTGGGTACGAGGGGGCTTCTGAGGTCGCTGATTTCGAATTTGACGTCAAAGTTCATGAATTCAAAATGGCGGATCCAATATGGCGCCTGAAATTTCTAAAATTTTACATATTCATATGAAACTGGGTACGAGGGGGCTTCTGAGATCGCTGATTTCGAATTTGACGTCAAAATTCATGAATTCAAAATGGCGGATCTAATATGGCGCCTGAAGTTTCTACATTTTTACTTATTTATATGAAACTTGGTGTGAGGAGGTTCGTGAGGTCGCTGATTTCGAATTTAAAGTCAAAACTCTCAAGTTCGGAATGGCGGATTCAATATGGCGCCTAAAATTTCGAAACATGTTTTTTTCATTTGTATTTGTATTTTTACATATTTGTATCAAACTTTGAAATGAGTCCTCTTGCCTCTCATTAAATATCTCCGTCCACGTCAAACTCTTCTTCGTCGGTTAATTCGAGTTCGTTTAAGTAAAAATTTAGAAATGTCAGGCGCCATACTGGGTCCACCATTTTTCATTTATTAATTTTGACGTGTAATTCGAAATCAGCGACCTCAAAAACCCCCTCATACCCAGTTTCATATCAATATGTGAAATTTTAGAAATTTCAGGCGCCATTTTGGATGTATAAATTTTGATTTCAAATTCGAAATCAGCGACCTCAGAAACCTCCTTACACCAAGTTTCATATAAATAAGTAAAAATTTAGAAATTTCAGGCGCCATATTGGATCCGCCATTTTGAATTTATTGATTTTGACGTCAAATTCGAAATTAGCGACCTCAAAAACCCTCTTGTACCAAGTTTCATATAAATCGAAACAAAAATTGGGCTTTTGGCCACTTTCGGTGGTCTCTCAGCCCGCTGTGCACGCTCAACTTCATTCACTAATATCTTCGTCAAATGTCAATGGTGGCAGACGGTGGCAAATAACCTGATATTCAACATCATAATGAACCTAAAAGCACTATAGAACATTAGATACCAGGTGTAACCTCGGGGAACTTTTGATTCAAAAATTTTCTATTGCTGTGAATTGCTTAAATGCATGAGTACAAAGTGAGTCGATTCAAAACCGAGCTAAAATTTGGATTTATTTTCTATAACGTTAAAATATCATAAAATTTGGTGAAAAGTTTCTTCAACTCATCCATATTATGAAAAATATTTCTTCCATTAATAACTGTGAAGTTGACTTTTGGCCACTTTTGGTGGTCTCTCAGCCCACTGTGCGATAGCCTGTCTTCCAACAATATATAAATGTCTTACAGCTATCATAGCAGATAAGGTACATTCTCATTGCGACGAGAATGACATCCTTACAGAAGAACAAAAAGGATGTTGTAAAAACTCGCGAGACAGTAAAGATCTAGTCACCATAGAAGCTGTCGCCATGACGCAAGCTCGTAAACATCAAAGAAACTTGCACATGGCATACGTTGACTACAAGCAAGTGTTTCCTTCCGTACCCACATGACTATTTGCTTGAACTCTCAAAAGTATACAAAATTTGCCCACGCATCATTGACTTCCTAAGTCATGCGAGGATGCTTTGTGGTACAAGAATCAAGTATTTTGATCATGGACAACCAAGTATAACTGGATCAATACGCATTACGACGAGTATATTCCAAGGGGACTCCTTTAGTGCATTATGGTTCTGTTTAGCATTGAACCCACTGAGCAAAACAGTAAATAGCATGTCTCATGGGTTCCGAGTAAATGGTCAGCAAACTGTTTGAATCACAAGTTGTACAGTTGCGAGGCTATTTTAACAGCAAGCGAGATGTTACGCTTTACAACACCATCTGTAAAGCGGATCTTGACTACACGCCCTTGAAATTGTCCTGAGAGGAGGCCCTGAATATTAGGGCAGAAACCATAGAGGAATTAGAAACGCAATGGAGACGGAAAGCCATCCACGGCGAACACCCCAAAACGTTAGGTCAATATGAAGTGCATAGTGAGGCATCCCATATTTGGCTGAGAAAAGGAATTCTGTATCCAGAAACGGAAGGATTCAACATTGCGATTCAGGATAGGGTTGTCAGCACCAGGAATTATCGCAAACACGTGTTACATCAACTTGGTTGACCGGTGCCGATTATGTGGAGATACCAACGAATCCATCGATCACATTATTGATGGTTGCGGCGTAATGGCTCAAAGAGAATATACGCAGAGAAATAATGATGTGGCGGGCATTATAATCAACAACTTGCCCTAATCCTAGTACTCTTAATAGAATGGATGCCTTTCTATAGATACATTCCAATGCCCGTTTTAGAAAATGAAGATTACATCTTATATTGGGATGTAACTATCCAGACGGATCATTACATCCGAGCTAATCGACCTGACATCGTGATGCGAGAGGAAAAAGGTGGAAAAGTCTAGATTATCGAGATTGCTTGTCCGCTTAACCGAAATTTGCAGGCAACCTATACAACCAAGATTCATAAGTATGGCGAGCTAAGGCATGAAGTAATGCAATATGGAGGAATGTGAAACATGCATCTATTCATTCTATTGTGATTTCGGCTATAGGCAATGTGCACGCAAGATGCACTGAACACCTTGAACATTTAGGAGTCAGTAGGGTACTGGTGGCAGCTCAGAAGGCGGTTTCATTAAACACCTTTCGCATTGTAAGAAACTTCCTAGACCATCAGGAAGCAAGCGACCAAGAACCTGTGGCGTGATACATGGTAGCTCTAAGAAAGCATCCAGAGGCGACTGTTGTCACCTCCAAAATAATAATAACGAGAGCTCCAGTTCTTGCAGTCAACCACGTTGCCTTGGGCTAACTTCCCAATGCAACGAATTATGCGGCTACGTTACCAGTATCGCGCAGTGCTACCCACAATACGCGTCTCTCGGATAGGGTTGGAAGTTGGAAGTGGCAATATCATCGAAACAAGGCTACGACCAGGCAATAGCCCCGGATAAACGCGAGAATATCGTTTTGAATGGTCGGAATAACTCAGGATGGACATGCTGACCTGTTGACAAAGAAGCTCACCGACGCGAATAGAATACATGCTGAGGTTTACATGAATGTTGCGTCAATATGTACCCGAAATATGCTCATACAATTCCTCAGTATTTTAGAAATCAGGTATCACTTTTACCCTGCAAGGGATATAAAGCTCTTCTTTAGCAAGAAGAAGAGCAATATATACCAAAAAATACCACCCGTTTTAGCAAGACCACCTTTGCGGATAGCCGATGATGACAACATGAGAACTGAGAGACCAAAAATCCATCAAAAAGTCTTTCTGTGGATGGACAGATTAGCTGAAGTTAATACTGCTCTCTCAGATTCGCTCCTCAATGATGTTAATCTCTGGACTCTGAACTGTGTAGTTTACGAAAAGGCGGTCTCCCTGCTTGGCGACAATAGAAGTAATGATACTGCAGTGAGCCAGAGTGAAACTCACGAGCGTATTACACAGCTTCAGTTTACAATTAAAACAGCGAGACGGACTGCATCAAATGTTCAGTGCGTGATTAGCTACATAACATCAAATAAAAAATTTATTCCAAAAGTTAGGGCACTAGTTCGAAACTTAAGAAAATCAAATCACATACTGAACAAGTGTGAATGGTTGAAGAACAAGTAGCAATGGGCGTGAAAAACGAGAGCTCTTTGATCAGCCAAAGAGCGCCTTAAACGACGGGCAAAGTGGATCCGGGAAAATCGCCACTTTTTCTAATCATCCTTCCCGTCTGTTCAACATAACGTCATGTGCTATTCAAAATCCGCCTAGTCGGGTAGAGGTTTAAGTCTTCTGGGAGAAAATATATGGAGATACTTATCAGCTAAATGTAGACGATTCAGGTATAACATTCTTCCATAACTTTTGCCAAAGGCAAAGTTTCCAACGTCCGAAGAACCGAAGAAGTTCACTGCTTTGAACCAACAGCTAGCTCGTATATTTACTACTTTCTTAAATGGTGAACAACCCAGCAAGCAGTGTTTAGTGGAAAGACGCACTGTACTGATCCCTAAGACCGGAGATTTGTCAAGTCCAAAGAACTACATGCCCATAGCTTGTATAATCACCAGCAACAAGATATTCACTGGGGCACTCGAAGAGGGGATATCAACTTTTATCGAGCCGGTACGAAGTGCAATAGTGGATCAACGTGGATGCAAGAGAAGGCTGACAGGTTGCAGGGAGAACCTGGTAATAACCAGGTGTATTACCCAGGACTCGTACAGGTATCGACGCAATCTATCCATGGCTTGGATTCACTACCGTAAGGCTCTTTGCTTCATCAAAAGAGGACCTTCACATCCTTGTGTCGGAAGTAAATAGGTACATTGGCATGAGCTTTGGACTGGAGAAATATGCCTACATCTACCTACACAAAGGAAGACTAGGAACCACATCTTTGCGTGAATATCAGGATGTTCAACACATAGGTGGAAATAACATTCAACATCTTGGTGATATAGAGACACATGCATATCTTTAAATACTGCAAGAGGAAACCCAAGATGTGCATGTGGTAAAAACGGCCCTTCAAAAAAGGTATCGGCAAATTCTCAGAAAAATGTTCGCTTCCGAATTATCTGAGAAGAGTAAGATTCAGGCGGAAAATATTCTGGCCATTCCTATACTGTTCTACACGTTTGGTGCAGTGAAATGGAAGGTCGTTGAGTTAAAACAACTTGACCGAAGCACACGCATGATGACACACGCTTGGAGTGTCTTTATTGAAGAACGGTTGTGGCTACAGCCTGTTCACTTCTGAATAACACGGCTTCTCATATGCGACTCGTAAATCAACAGGAAGTCGTCAATGCTGCGGTGTTTCTACACCGAGCCGCAGATAGGGTCGCAGAGAAGCTTGTTCTCCCATTTGATTCTAGCGGCACTACATATGGCCTAGCATCACTAATACCCTTGGTTCTCAAAAGTCATGTACTCTACTCTAATCAGTGAGCTCAACCTCGGCAGGCATCCAGTATAGGAAGAGCGATTTTTTAAGACCAGGAGAAACAAAAACATTCAATGATAAACTGGGCAAGACAGTACGCTTCCCGCATTCATTGTGTGATTGACTACAGAACATGTAGCAGAAAATTTTCGGCCAGAGTCCGACAGTTCGCGCCTAAACTGCGGATCCGTCATCACACACTTAACAAGTCAAATCTGATGACCATCAGGCAGCGTATTGTTGAGAGGATACGTGTACTATTTGACGCATATTCCTTCTCCCTCAGATGGGCAACTTGCCTGACCTTAATAAAAACAGGCTAATAACTTGTCTGAACACGCTGTATGAGATCTTCAGAGCTATCTTGAATAATAGGATTATTCGGACAATCGGACCTGCGTGGCGAGAAATGTACAAACAACGCGGCAAAAAAAAGGCGCAGCAGTATACAAGGAGAACCTGCTCATCGATATATGTGTGCGAAAACACAGCATCTTACCCGCGCTGCCCATTGAGCGCCGGGATTGACTAACTGAAAGCTTTTGGTTCAACCTCACATACACTTACCATCTGTCAGTTAGGGAGCTTAGAGGTTCATCCATACATAGTGAGATGCATGGAGAGATTGATGCACCTTTCGAGAAAAAGATTTGCTATCTCATTGGTTTCCAACCCAAACAGAAATAGCCTCCCATTATTGCCACTAATGAAGTTCGGGTTTGAAAAATGCGCCAAGGTTTATTTGAAGGTAGGAAAACTTAATGGCATCCCGAAGACCCTGAGCTCGTAGACAGAAGCGCTATACGACACCTTGGCGACGGAGAGACCTATACATACCTGGGCGTGCCACACAGCCGCATTCAGGACGTGACATCTATAAAGGATACTCTCCGATGCAGATACAAACGTCTCATCCGACGGATATGGTGTTCCGAACTGTCAGCGAAGAACAAAGTATCTGCAACGAACATGCTTGCCGTCCCAGTAGTACTCTATTCATTTGGAGTAGTTCCATGGACGAAGGACGAGCTCAGATCCCTCGATATCAGGGCCCGAAAGGTGATGCACATGAACAAAAGTATGCACCTTATGTCTTCTGTTCCATGACTTTACATCTCACGTCGTCAATGTGGTCGCAGAAGAAGTGAGCAAAGGGGCGTTTCTGTACAAAAGCAGCGGAGACGGCTTGTGAAACACGCGGCCTTGATTTCAATATCAGGGGTGAGCAAAATGCATCAAATCTTATCCATCTTGAATATTCACTTCTAAAGGCCCGGATTCAGAAAGCACAGGAGAAACACTTCCGCGAACAGCTCCTCGACAAGAGGAAGCACGGCATCTTCCACAGAAATGTGGAAGATCAGTCGATGTCGTATGAGCTAACGTTTGCTTTCCTTAGATTGAAGTCGGGCACGGAGGGCTTCATATTGGCATGTCAAGACGGTGTCGTTTCCACTCTAGCATACCGTTGCCACATTGTGAGCCAGGACATTCATGATGATAGCTGCAGAACGTGTCATGTTCATTCCGAGTATCTAGGACACATATCATCTAGTTGTCCAACTCATGCGGGAACGACCTACATTCACAGGCACAATGTGGCACTACGGGTGCTTTATTACCATCTCTATCACTCTTACGGCATTAGCCCAAATACATCTTCTCTAAACGCTCCTAGAGAAATAGAGTCAATAGTAGAAAATGAGAAGTGCCGCATATACTGGAACTTCATATTCTCGACAATTGTTCCTGTTGCGCACTCGAGGCTTGACATAGTTCTCCTGGACTTCGAGAAAAGAACGTTGTTCGTTATCGAATTTTCGGTACTAGCTGACGAAAACTTCACAGCCAAGGAGAAAGAAAAGAAAGAGAGGTATAAGAGGTATGGAGACCTTATAAGGGAGTTGCGGCGGTTATACCCGGAATATTCTGTTAAGCTAATCCTCTTGATCATCGGTGCTCTTGGAGGTGTCAGGATTTCACTGGCTAATAGCCTGAAAAGCACCCCTGCGTGCCAACAAAATCCTGAGACACTTGCGGGAAAATACAGAAGGCGGAAGTCCTTGGGTCGCCCCGTGTCCTCAGGGTGCCAGGAACTTTTGCCGGTTCGTCGTATTGAATTCATCGCAGACTGTAACCACCTATCTTACGGTCGTGAGACGTGGTTACAGCTGACGTTTTACCGCGATTTCGTTGGGAGCGGGTGCCATTTTTCAGATTAGCACCCGCTCCCAGCGAAATCCTCCGGTTGTCCTTATGACAAAATTTTAACTATGTATAAATGCTTTATTCAAGCTTCTAGAGCCTAAAAATACGCATACCTTGTCTTCTACATCAGTGGTTACATGTCTTCAAAATATTCACATTAATCTTTTACTATCATCCAAGGCTTAAATTTACACATGAAATTGAAAGTAATAATTCTATTTCGTTTTTAAATATTAAAGTTACTAAAACTGATACAGGTAATATCATCACTGATTGGTTTCGTAAAAATACTTATTCTGGTAGATATTTAAATTTTCTTTCTAACCATCCAATACAACACAAAATTTCTATAGTAAAAAATCTTATTGATAAAAAAAAAATTGATTAGCATTTCGAACTCGAAAGTTCATTGCCTCACTACCCGATTCGGGTAGTGTTTCTAGGTGGATAAATACTACCAGTGTGGGTCCACCACACCCACGACGGGTCAACAACACGCAGTATTTCCCGAACGGTCACGCATCCAAGTACTAACCGCGCCCAACACTGCTTAACTTCAGTGATCTAACGGGAACTGGTGTTTTCAGCGTGGTATCGCCGTTGATACAGCTTTAAAATTATCAGATGAATCATTTCACAGTTCTAATATAGAATTTATTAAAAAAACTTTATACTTAAATAATTATCCAATAGAATTTGTTCAAACACATATTAATAATAAAATTAAAACAATTACAGATTCTTTGTCCAACCAAAATAATACAACAATAGTAAGAAATTCAAATTTTAAGCCAATAGTATCAATTTCTTATCATGGTAAGTTATCTTTTGAAATTAAAAGAATTTTAAATGATTTTCATATTAAAACAAATTTTAGAATTGATTCTAAACTGGATAAATTCATAAAATTAGGAAAAGATTTATTAGATAATTTGCAATTTATTGATGTAGTATACAAAATTCAATGTTTAAATTGTGAAAAATGTTATGTGGGTCAAACGAGCAGATTACTTGCTACAAGAATAAAAGAACATCATGATAATTTTAGAAAAAATCCAAAAACCATAAAGTCATAGCAAAACATCAGGTTGAAACTGGACATTTGATTGATTGGGATAATGCTATTGTTTTACATCATGAACCTAATGAATTTAAAAGATTAATAGCAGAAATGTTTTTCATAAACAAGAATAGCAATAATTGTTTGAATATAATTTCAGATCTTAATAATTATAGTCCAATATATAATATAATTTTGGATTCTCTAATTTAAGAAAATATTTAAACTCAAAAATTGATGAATTTTTCTAATAAAAGTTTTTTTATCATATTATACAGTTATACATTCAACTAATTAGTAATAGTAATAATTTTGAATTTCAATAACAATGTATAATGTTTTTAATAATTTTTAAAATTGAATTCTTTCAAATTTATATTGTCATTAGAATTACATAGAAACTATAGTACCTTATGTTATAAATCGTTGATACGTCATTGCTAATTTCTATCCTTGTTAAGAATTCTCTTCCTCTCTTACTATCTTTCTCAATTTTTCTCCTTGCAAAAATGGAGCAAAAAAGTTGGGGAGTCTTTGACTCTTCAACTAAGTTATTTACATTATTAAAATGTGTTTTAAACGTATAAATTCAGTTTTTATTTGAACAAATTAAAATTTTTTTTTAAATTTAACAAAATTTCCTACAAAAAATGAAGCTCCAAAAGGTAAATTTCTTAATTTAAATTTCTAACCTAAAAAAGAACGTTTATTCTATTCAAATGATAATTTTTAAAAACTAATTCTTTTATATTTATAGAGATGTGAGGATGAAGAGGATTTTTTATAATAATTGACGAAAAAATTTGACAAACTCCGAAATTTAATTTTAAGTCTTGAAGAGGAAAACGACAAAGTTTTCGAAACGTCGGCAAGAAATAAAGGATTTACAACATCAAAAATCTACTTTTGGTCTGAAGTATGTCAGTTCCTTTTACCATCTACATGTATTAATTTTTAAAAAACTTATATTACTCAGACAAACAACATCGCTTTAACACCATTACTAA
>CAKNXH010061708.1:16753-52836 GCA_932178445.1 Andricus quercusramuli
ACTCAGACAAACAACATCGCTTTAACACCATTACTAATCTAACTAATCTTTTACTAGTAATGAGAAATAAACAGGGAAAAAGAAAAACTTTACAACATTGAACTAGTTACATCATCCGTCATTATCTTATCGCTGTAACGCTCTATCACCTCATCTCAACGCATCGCCTTAGTTTGTCGCTTACACGCCTCGCTTTTCTCAGTTCGCTTTAAACCTTTTTGTTCGCTAGTCCTGATCATAACCTTAATTTCAATTTAAACAGTATTTTACATTTTGCTATTTTGCTCTATTCTCACTGTTTCTCTTCTCCCTTTTGATCCTTTTTAATTCCCATAGCCATTCCACCACCTCTGCTTTCCCCTTTTCATGCAGAATCTTTCCCATCGTCATACTTCATTTTTCTATTTTCTCACAATCTTCCAAACAGTGTTCTAATCTCTCCCTACTTCTCCCACACAGCATGCATATTCTTTCCTCCTCCTTCCTTCAGTATTTATTCCAATCTTCTATGTTTCCACATCGCACACGTGCAATCAAATTCTGACTATCTCTCTCTCCCTTTCTCTCCAGATATTTCGGTATTCCCTCTACTATTATCCACTTATATTTCTCATTGTACCTAGCTTCTCTAATTTTATTGTCCATTTTTTTGTCATCACTTCTTCGTCTCTTTCTATCAAATCCTGCTGTAACTTGTAACGTGGTTTTAGAAATAAACTCACGTGACTGTATAATAAACTTTACTTGGTCTCGTCGAAGCCAATCCTAACCGCGAAACGTCACGCATACAAAATTAGCGAAATATCTTCGAGCCAGGACCCCAGCCTAGGATAAGGAATAGTTTAAGTAATTTATTTTATATGAATATCCACCCAGAGTTCAGTGAGAAACCCGACCTAGTTTTATTTAAGAAGTCGAAATTGGCAACGAACTTATATTGTTGTGAGTCAGTGCCGAAACAGAAGTTGCGAGGGAAGATTTCAGCGTGGACCAATGAGAAAGACAACGTACACGTATTTCCCAATCCAATATACTCGATCAGAAGCCGGAGGAAAATCGTAACTAGAAATCGACATACGAAGAACTGAAATCTTGTAAACAATAAGCAGATGATACTGAACGATGACAGTCTGCAAGTTTACCACAGAAAGCACGGCTGGAAAGAGGGTGAATTCCTATGCGGTGAGTCTGCTACCAACCATGATCTAAAAATACACGGTCTAGCCACGCGCAACTAAAAAAAGTTAACCAATAGGAAGATTTCTACCACAGGCGGCCATATTGGATAAGTTAGCGCGCGAGAATGCAGTATATTTGAAACGACGTAAATGTCATGACAGAAGATTTCAAGTTAAACATAAAGAAATTGTACAATTTATGAATTAATACCAGTTAATACAATCAGTTGGAAAATAATGCAATTTGTGCCATAGATAATATGAAACATTACAAAATATATAACTTCTAATCCTTGTAACGTAGAAGAAATATGGCTAACATAACCTCTCAATGCACCTGAAGAATTTTACCTTTAATGGCTAATGAAATGATGTATCATTACCGGAAAGGAAAGAAGCCTTTTTTGTTTCGGGTCTCAAAGCACAAAGAAATAAACTCATAATATCGATACCATAGCACGTATCATGGCAATATCAGTTTTTATTATCTGTATATACATGCACGTATATAATCAAAAACATTACCCCTTAGTGTACACAAAATGACACGTTTTTAGATTTTATATATGTATGAAAATTTTACAAGTGAATATATAAATTAATACAGCTTTTTTAATGAAAGGAAATGATCCTCGCTTTCAAAAATGTGAATAAATGAATAAACATCTAGTGAGCACGAGAGTAAGCACGCGATACGAAGTTCTAAAGTTATAATTTCGTGGAGAATATTTCAAATAACGGAAAATTAGTTGTATAGGCGTTTTGCACAGGGGCGTACAATTTTCAATGCTTGCCGTGGGTGCGTTTTCCCTAAATACGCCGCTGATAACAAAGATGGCAGCCTGTGGTAGAGCGCGGCTGGGGACGAAATTGGGAGCGCTTAAGGCCAGACCGTGTATTCTTAGATCATGCTACCAACTACGAGAGGTAGCACCGGCCGAACGTCATACTGGATGGGCGGCCATTACTTACCGACCAATGAGTGTCCCAGTAGTCGACGCGGGACTCGAGACGAGGCAGAAGGCGAACTCAGGAGGTAGTGAGTCCGCTTCCAGCTGCGAAAGAGAGCACCGATCGATCGTCACAACGGACGGGCGGCCATCTTCTGCCGACCAATGGGAGCCTCAGTAACCCGTTTGTCGGACCCAATCAGCACGACTCAACGTGACAGAAAGGCGCGCATTGACGGAACCAACCCATTGGATCCCTTTCGTTCCACCAAGCCAATCAACAAGCGCAATACTAAAATCTCGAGGGACCGGTGGCAAGTAACAGGAAGACAAAAGAGCAGACGAAAAACTGTCACTGGCAATATTTGGCTTGGAAGTACTGCACGAACCCGGTGCACACCGACGCAGCACCGAAGTTTTGTGCAGGGTGAATAAATAGTAAGGAAATAGAACTAACGACAAGGTACGTGGTCGTTTTCTTCTGATTCCCGTTAGCTTCTCCAGCCTCGGTACTGTCACATACGCGGTATGACCGAGTGGAGCTGTGCGTGTTCTTTGAAGTGATTTCAGCGATAAGTGGTTTATACTTCCCGAGAACCCCTCGCTGCGGAGTGACATACTGCAGAACGTTCGACTCGCGTAGCACGACCCCAGGAGTCACCGTAAGAGCACGTGACAATAGACGCCGCATGGTGTCGAGGATAAGCTCGGTGTCCCGGACGGCCATATTGTGAAACTGTGGCTTCCTCCAAGTCTATAATTCTGAGTCCTCTGCCTTGGCAGCTTTTAATTTGGAGATTTTGTTCATGAGTATTTACTGTCTGTTCACTCAAATTTGAAATGTAACAATCAAAGACCTCCTAATGGATCATTAGTGGAATAAGTGTCACGACTTTATAGGTTCGATATTATTTTAGTTAAGTTAGATTTCAATTAATATTCAAATAAAGGGTAACGAAAATACCTACAGTGGTAATAGATTTGATTGCGTGAATTTAGCGGTGATGAAAACTCCAGTCATTCTCTCTCGTTCCTACGTTCTCAGCCCCTTGCCTTGTGCGTTTAAAGAGCTGGTCGACCTGTTAGCTGCTGACAAGATCGAGTCTAGCGAGGCTTGGGTGGGAGCAATCCTACCTAGCGCCTAAGACAAATTTTAAAACAACAAGCTTCGAGGGTTGTTCGTGGGTCGAAGGAGTGTGACCCACGAACTCGGTTTACTTTGATAAGTGTCTTTACAAATAGCAGTTAAGTAGCAGACATTTTTGTAATAATTAATATCCATTACTTTCTCCTCATATTTACAAGCTCTATTACCGTCTCTTCTTCTCATATTCTTCATATCTGCTTGCTTCAACACGATGTACCATGGCGTGAATCTGTCCAGTCCCATAGTTGCTCTTATGTACTTCTCATGCAACCTCTCTACCTCATATTTCTTCCATCCCCAAATCTTCACTCCATAATTAGTGCACTCAATACCAATGCCTCGAACATTCTCCTTTTTCTCTTAAAATAATTTTTAAATAATTGCTCCACTATACATCAGACCTTTTTCGTCGCTATGTACGCTCCTTTCACTCTTTTCTCAACGTGATTATTGATTTTACCATTTTGCTTAAGCAGAAAATCCAGATACGTAAATTCCTTCACTTCTTCAACCTTTTCCCCTTTCCATTGCCATTCTTTTTTCCTTCTTCTTCTACCAAAAACTAATACCATAGACTTGTCCACATTCAAGATCAATTTCCTGTCTTCAAACTACGTTTCTAGTCTTTTCATCATAGTCCCCACAACTTCTTCCTCTCTAGCTAACAATACAATACACTATTCGTACGCCAACGACCAGAATCTGTCTCGTTTTAGCACTAATTCCCCCTCTAATGTCTTTTTAAATACCTCCTTCCTGTTTGCTATAAGCACGGCAAACAGCAATGGGCTCAGCGGGCACCCCTGTCTCAAACCCCACTCTGTCCAGAACTCCTCTGATGTTTCAGCACCAACTTTTACCCTTTCTTTACTTTCTTTACCCACCCTAGAGATCTTGAGACCATGTAGCCGGTGGGAGGACTGACGTGGCTCATTAGACCACAGATCTGAAGTAGGTGAACCTGAGAGGCTGCATCGCGAGGTGTGGCTACTCTGGGGAACTGACGGACTCTGGTCGGTGAAACTTCAACTAAGGAGCGATCCTTCCAGGGGGTAATGGCAAAGTCCACTGGAATATCGAGAGCGCGAGTCCTCATGCTCCCAAGCTAAGATATGATCGCCGTGTCAATAGCTGAATGGCACCATTGTCAACAAATCCTTGAACGCAACGGCCTGCCCCATCAGTAGAGGTGGTCAGGCGGGGGTTTCAAAGGAGGTGTCTTAACGGAGACTTTGTGACACCAGGTCGAATCCCATAATATTTAGAGCCCCCTGCAAGCGGGGCTATGGGGGGGGGGGTTCTTATTTCCCTAGCTTCTGGTGGGACAAAAATGTTTCCCAATAAACCAAAAAAAAACAAATATTGTGGAGAAAACCCCAACGTTGAGGCTTAAAGAAAGTCTGAACTTGAAAGTCAAGGGGATGCAGTATCTGCAAAGGTACTGCAGGGTGACCGTACTGATTCACGGCAACCCCGAGAATCCAGGGGATCCAGACCGAAGATGAGAGGCTGGATTCTAGTCGTTGGTCTTCCCGAATCCTCAATCCTTGCGGATCTGGATTATCGACCCTATCTAGGGGCAAGCAGGGTTACCTTCCGGGTGACCCACCTGGGATCCGCAGGGGTCACAAAAGCGTCTGGAGGGCCCTGAACTAGCCTCTAAATGGCTGAGACGGGAATCTCCATTACGCAAATTAATTTGCACGACAGCAAAGGCGCCTTGGAGGTTCTAGTCAGACGCATGTCTGTGGTGCAGACAGGGCCCGCCCTAATCCAAGAAACCTGGTTATGCAGGGAAAGGATTTGTGGCTTGTCAGAATGTGGCTCCATGTGTAAGGGGCCACGCGAAAAAACGCTAAGAGCATGCATAGCCGTCAAAGGTATGGATGTTATCTTGGTGCCTAAGCTCTGCTCTAGAGATCTCACCATTATTAGGTTGAGACTCCGGGGCAGTAAGGAAGAAAGGCTAGAGGCATTTACTGCCTCGGCTTATTTCCTTGGCGATGCCGAGGGACCCCCGCCTCCCAGAGAGGTGGAGGCTCTAATTCGGTATTGTCAAGAGAACAAGATTTATCTGCTGTCGGGCTGTGATGCAAACTCTCACCACACGGTGTGAGAAAGCATGAACATCAATGACTGAGGGAGAGATTTAATTGAATACATAGCGGCCACAGAGCTGGAGATTCTGAATCAAGGTGATACTCCCACATTCCAGACTAAAAACAGGAGTGAGGTTCTCGATTTGACTATATTTTCAAGTGCACTGAGGAGCAGGGTAGTGGATTGGAGAGTCAATGGTGAGAAGTCTCTTTCGGACCACAAACACATCGTGTTTCGAATAACCCTAGGAAAACCCGTGGTTTCTAAGATCAGAAACCCCAGAAATACACTTTGGCACCCATATAAAGAGGAAATTAAAGGGAGGCTTGCGGAATTCCTCACAAGCTATGGTACCAATGATGATTTGGAGCACGCCGCGGATTTTTTGCGAAGGGCTCTGACAACAGTATATGAGAACAATTGCCCCACAAGCACAATCAAGTCAAGGAAGGTAGCAGAATGGTGGAACACCCGCCTGGACAGACTCCGTAAAAATACAAGAATGTTGTGCGCTAGGACAATAGAAATAAATTGCCTTCAGACTGGCACATCTATAAAATTGCCCAATGTGAATACAATATAAATATAAGGAAGTATAAGCAGGAAGATTGGAGGGGCTTCTGCGAGAAATCGAAAAACATTCCGGAAACAGCGGGGCTCCACAAGATCCTAGCGAAAAATCCAGAAGCTCGCTTCGGGCTCATAAGGCTCGATAATTGTGAGTTTGCCGAAGACGAAGAAGCAACGCTAAATCACCTGATGGAAGTTCACTTCCCGAATTTTCAGAGCATCTGAACCGACCAAGAGGAGGAAGGCTGGGGCCAAGGGGTGGAGAGGGCCGACTGGAATTTCCCCGCTCAGGTCGCTGATTACAAAAAGGTGGAATGGGTCGTAGGGTCCTTCTGTCCCTTTAAGTCGCCAGGGGCGGATGGCATCTATCCAGCGCTTTTAGAAAAAGGCATGGATTTAGTCGTCCCTTCTCTGGCGAAATTATTTAGGGCAAGTATAGCCCTTAAACACGTACCATCGGCATGAAAGGATGGCAGAGTGGCCTTCATATCCAAACCTGGGAGGAAGGGTTACACTGCTGCCAAAGATTTCCGACCAATCAGCCTAACGTCTTTTATCCTGAAGACGCTGGAGAAGCTGGTGGATAGATACATAAGGGATGAGGTGCTCTTAGCCTCTCCGCTGCATAGAGGGCAGAATGCTTTCCAGGAAGGCTGCTCGGTAGAAGCTGCGCTTCATGCTGTTGTGTTAAAATTGGAGCAGCATTTGGAACAAAAGGGGTACGCTGTGAGCGCTTTCAGCAATATTCCTCCAGAAGTCAGCTGTCGAGAGGCTTTGAGATGTGGCATGCCGGGCCAGCTAGTATTCTGGATAGGAAGCATGCTAAGCCGGAGAAGACTCAAAACCAGATGGGGTCAAGGCTTAGTAAGGGGGATAGCTAGGGATGTGAACTTTATGCAAGCGCATAATCGCATAATTTTCCAAAAGTGGTAGGAATGATTAAATATCAATCGTTTATCATATTTTGGGACCATCAGACCCAATTTCAAGGCCGCATAATTTCGCATAATCAGAAGCCGAATGCCGCATAATTCGAGTTTTTCAATTATGCGCATAAAGTCGTCTATTTCGGTGCATAAATTGCTTATTTTGGGATTTGTGCGCATAAATCGCCATAATAAGCACATAAATCACTTATTTCGCAAGAAGTTTCAAAATTTCCGGTTTTTCCCGGCTGGAGGTCTAGAGTGATAGACCGGTGTAGACGGAGCAGTGCCGCCAATGTTGGCGCTTTAGCCTTCTGCGCTTGCGTTGGGTTAGTGCGGTCATTGGTCGCTTGCGTCGCAAAAGGCGCAAAAATTCAAAACGAGAATTAAATGCTTTTTCTTAATTACATATAAATAATTATTATAAACTGCAAATAAGTATATGAAATTGCATAAATAGTGATTTAGGGTAGGAAAAAAATTATTAGACATTTATTTTGTAAATTAATGTATTTTAAAAACTGTTATTTACAAAATATATGTCTAATAATTTTTTCCCTACCCTAAATCACAATTTATGCAATTTTATATCCTTATTTGCAATTTATAATAATTATTTATATGTAATGAAGAAAATGCATTTAATTATCGTTTTGAATTTCTGCGCCTTTTGCGACGCAAGCGACCAATGACCGCTATACCCCAACGGCACTGAGACGGAGTCACGGAGGCCAGAGCTGCTGACAAGTTGCCCGCCGAGTTTGCGCAATATGAGTTGTACACTTGTACGCATTTTATCCCTAACCCTTTCTCCTCTATAACCAGCAAACAAATGCGTGCCGGGCGGCAACTGTTGTGATCGTTAGAGGTTAAGTTCCATTTGAAAAGTGGCATGCAGTGCAATTATTACAATGACGGGTCATAAGTCAGTGTCTTTGGCAACTCGTGTTGACGATTATAAGCATGAAGGAATGTACATCATCGATAAAACTCGTATGATGTGCAAGTTTTGCAAAGCGAGAGTTGATTGGCAACGGAAAAGTACTATTGACAATCACTGTAAGTCAGAACACCATATCAAGAAGAAAACAGCTGCTCAACAGAATAATTTGAAACGTCAAGCCTCAATCTCCGAAAGCTTGAATGCTGCTAAAAAAGTTAAGGATGAAAGGGAGACTTTCATCAAATCAACTGTGAATGCTTTCCTGAAAGCAAATATTCCTCTGACAAAGTTGGATGACCCAAGTTTTCGTGATTGGCTGGGTGAATATGTACCTGGTGAGAATTTTTATCAATTTCAAATGAAAATAAGGGTACCTTTTCACGGAGCTCCAGTTTGAATTTTTCATTCAATTAATATTTCACATAGGGTTCGCATCTAGGTTCTCTGCCAATCACATTTGCCATAAACCAACAAGGTAACTAGAAATGAATCCTATGTAAAATATTAATTCCACGATTAATTCAGAATCCATCGTCCGTGAAAAGGTACCCTAAATGTATTTTGATACATTTCGATCCAGGAGAAGAATTATATGTTTTAAGAGCGTATGGAAGTCATCTAACCTCAAATCTACTAGATAATGTAAAATATCCAATAAAAATTTACATTGCCATTTTTCTCACACTTTTCAAAATTCTTCCTAGCAATGAAGATCCAGAGCCTTCATTGTATGTGGCATCTGTGAAGATTCTTAGCAATGTTAATGCAGATCATTGCTCTAAAGCGATCTTGCAGGTGTGCATTGCTCTTTACTGTATTGTGAAATTGATCAAATTTTATTTTCGAGGTTGCCCTTATTTACCAAGTTTTGGATCGAAAAATCGAAAAAATCCAATTTTTGGTAATGGAATTAAAATCTATAAATCTCAGTTTCTGAAAAATTAGATTATTGAGTCAATTAAATTGAATTAACTAAAATTCAAATGAATTGAATTAATAAATTAATTTAGAATTTAAATAAATTGATAAAAAAATTTCAGACTCTAAATCAGTATGGAGTTCCCTATGAGAGCGTTGTAGCTATAGCATCTGACAGCGCACCATATATGAACCTGTGTGTTCGCCTTCTTCGAGATCTTCTTGGGAATCCTAAACTAATCCATATTCAATGTTGGGCACATAAACTCGACAAGGTCATGAAAATTTTCTCGGACAAACTTTACAGGCTGAATGAATGTGTAGCGAATACCAAGAAATTTTTCAAAAACACCCGGAAAAGAAAACACAAGTATATGCATTTTTTGAAGAATAAGTACTCTTTTACAAAAGCTAAAATTGCTCAACTTTTCCCTATACCGGTTATGACAAGATGGAGAAGTTGGGGAAAACCAGTTGTGTATTTGTCAGAGTATGTAGAAGATGTTGCAGAGTATGCAAAAACAGTGCCTGAAAAAGAGTCTGTTAAGGCTGTCAAATATTTCAAACAGCTAACCAATGAAGAGATCCAAATAATCAAAGCTGAGGCTGTGTTTGTGGTTGATTATAGTACTTCTGCATCAGATCTGCTAGTCAAAGTTGAGGGATCTAAGTACCCTATGTCACACGTATTGTACTCAAAGGTGAGAGAAGTGCGTAAAGTTCACTCTATTGTAAAGAATGCAAAAGATGTCAAGAGTGTACTCTTTGCCAAAACTAAAGCTAGTCTTGATGCTGTATCTGATCACCAGCAGAAACGTTTACTAAAAAGAATCCAGTCAGTGGCAACTGCATGTGATAAACTTCTAAAAGGCTTCATGAATGAAGATACTTCCAAAGACTTTTTCGAATCAGCCAGATCTTTATTTGACCCCTGCAAAATGATGTCATGCTCTCCTGAAAGTGTCTCTAAATCCAAAAAGGAGCTATTCCTTTTAGACTCTATCCCGTTTCCAAACTTCTCTGTTCTACACTCTATTTTGGTAGATATTGTAAAAGAGAATACCAAGACTGCGAAAACGAAGAAAACAAGAAATGTTGAGGAAGTGGAAGATGACCCTGTGGTTAACGCCTTGTTTTCAATGAAAGTTAATCATCCTGACTTTGTGATGCATTGTATGCAAGTCTTACATGTTCCGGTCTCTAATGTTGACTCTGAGAGGGGCTTCAGTGCCTATGGTGACATTCTTACTCCAAAGCGGAATAGACTTTCTCCTGCAAATGTTGAATTTGCGTTATGTATGTACTTTGGAAGTGATATGGAATCGTTCAATCAATAATATGGATTATTTTAAAGATATCGTCGATGAAGGTTCTGTTTTTAATGATCCCATTCGTACTCAAGTATTGATTTATGTCATAAATGCCTGATGATTGATCTCGAAAATAATTAACACTAATATGATGAGATGAACCTTGTGTTGTGTAATGTGATTGTTCAGTTGAACTGTAAGCTCGTTACTTATTTGAGATGTGTAAACAGAAGTTGATTTGTTTTTAAGAGTAAATAATTTCACTACAATCTTTGCTTATTCTTTCCCTGTTATTTAAAATGTATTCTGCCAACCTATAATGCGTAATAATGCATAGACCTGTATTTTTGAGCGCATAATGCCTGCATAATTTCGGAATTTTCACCGCATAATCACCGCATAAAAGACTCGAATTTCGGCGCATAATTTGGCATTCTCGAATGCATAAAGTTCACATCCCTAGGGATAGCTCTGCGGGGTCGCCCAAAGGGGGTGTCCTGACGCCCTTTCTGTGTTGCATTGTAGTGGACCGCCTTCTTCGAGAGCTAAATCAATAGGAGTACTATACTCAGGGATATGCGGATGACTTTGTAATCCTAGTCAGCGGGGCTCATCTGGAAACGCTAATGGGTCTTATAAGGTCGGCGCTGCGCATCGTAGAGCTCTGGTGCACACTGTTTTTGAAGGCGATTCTAGGTTCCTTGCCGCGATCAATATTTTCAAAATTTATGTCTATTTTACAAGTGACCATGAAATTTAATTTCTGGATTCGAGAAGTGGCATGCTCTACAGTAATGCAGTGTTTAAACCGATCGAATTCGATTGATCACTCGAAATTCATATTTAATTATTTAAATAACTTTGTTAGTTTTATAAATATTACATTGATGATCATAACTTAATTTTTCGTCACATTTTACAGAATTAAACAAAAGAAGGCATACGTGCTATGCAAAGTTTTCGAGATATCGACTTTCAAATCGGAGCAACTTTTAAATAAATAATTATTTTGACCTCGTACTTTGGATATGTATTAATGTCAACATGTACTACAAATTTACCAAGTTACAGTGTTGATATGGATAAGATTATACATATTTTTATCAACAAAAATAACCTGTATGGAATTCCAAATAGAATTTGTTCTAGTATCTGTATGGTTTTCGAAACAGGATGTTTTTAAAAAAGCGCCAAGTTCCTCCGACCCTATGGATCTGTATGAAGGCCCAGTGAAAATGATCAAATAAGTCGAGTCGTTTGATTAGTCCAGACGAAAATTATAGCGAATTTTTTCTTTATACGGTTTTTGCTAGTGAATAATGATAAAAAATTATAAATGAGAAACAAATTTTTTGCTCAATTTAGAAATATTTGAAAATGGCCAAAAAACATGTTTTTTTTTGGATTGAGTCCTATGCACATATTTTTGAAAAAGTTGAATCTGGCGAACCTGGAATTGCTTCAGCTTGCATGGTCAATTTTTATTTTTTTATTGATTTTGACTACTTGCTAAGACTAAAAAAATGTTGTTTGAAAAAACAAAATAACAGCATGTTTCTTCGATTCGTGTGAATAGTTATTTTTGATACAAGTTCGCAAAATAGGCGATTGTGTGCGAGTGTGAATTTTGCAGCGTAAGCCCCAGGCGAATGATGCAATCACACGAGTTACCAATCAAATATGCGCACGTGTTGCGAAAAGAAATTTCAATTTTGACATATTTAACTTTTTTTTTTTAATTTTTGCACAGGACTCAATAAAAAAACATGTTTTTTGGCCATTTTCAAGAACTCTAAATTGAGCAAAAAAAAATTTTTATTTCAATTTTTCATTATTATTCAGCGGCAAAAACTGTACATATAAAAAATTCGCCATAATTTCCGAAGCAATAGGGAAATTTTTTGGAATTTCCAAAAGTTTGAATTTTCAAATAAAAAAGAGAACAAAAGATATTAACCGATTTAAAAATTTCTTTTTTACTTTTTTCGGATGTCAACCCACAAATTTTTTCGCTCAGCTCTAACGATTCAACTAACTTGATCATTTTCACTCTGCCCTAACCTGTATTGAGATTCTAGCAAGGATGTAATCGGTATTGAATTCCAAACAGATATGGAACTGGTTTTTGTATGGATTTCCAAACAAGATGTTTTAAAAAATGCGCTAAGTTCCTCGAGCTGTATGGATCTGTATGGAGATTCCAAAGGATGTAATTTGTATGGAATTCTAAACAAAATTTATTCTTTTTTTTTGTATGGGTTGTTTAGCTCTCTTTATGCAGCCATCTTGCGACTTGACGTCACAACGGGAAATACCTGCGCATCGCTAATCACGCATGAAGATGTGTGCGGCTAGTGCTATAATTTACACGATAATTTTATTTATTTTATGCGCGATGCTGGAAAAAATAGCAACGCCGGCCGGCTACCGGTGTGTGAATGTGAACACGTGTGTGCAAAAATTGTGAATATCCTGTGCAATTAACCTTAAAATGGTATACGGCAACGGACAAATCCGCGGTTTAAAAGAAAACGTATTTTTCAAGAACGTTTCTAATTAGGACGCAAAAAATGCAACAAAAAATAAGTTTGACAACTTTCAAGAAGACGCTAAAGACAGCCCATGGGTGGAAGCGTTCATTTTCTTCGTAAGCGGTAAGTAATTTTTTCATAATTTCCGTGATAATCCTTTTGTTTTGTTTTAATTGGTCTACTTTTTGTCGCCATTCTCATGCCCACATGGAACTAAGTTACTGAAAAATTACGTTCTAGGGTAACTTCGTTAGTTTTTTGAAAAATAAGTGGTAAAATAAGTTGGTGCGATTTTTGCAGTACCTTGGAACTTTAACTTTATTCACTTTGAAGTCACTTTGTGTTTTTTGTATATTATTTCCTATTAAAAAAGGTTTATGAGTATCAACTATTATATTTTTTGTTGAGAATTTATCTATTTTTGGTTGGAAATTCACGCATTTTGTTAACAATTTAACTATTCTATTTGGCTGAAAAGAAACTTTTTTTGTTAAAAATTCATATTTTTCATTTGAAAATACAACTGTTTTGCAGAAAATTTGTCTTCTTGGCTTGAAAATTCAACAGTTCGGTGGAAATTTTTTCTTTCTCATTTCAGAATTCTACTTTTTCATTCCAAAATTGATCTCTTTTGGTAAAAACATCTAATTTATATTGGTTGAAAATTCAACTATTTTAATAGAATATTAATTTCATTTGCTAGACGATTAACTATTTTGTTGAAAATTCGTCTTTTCTGGTTGAATTCAACTTTGTTTGATTTAAGATTGAAATCTTGTTTGATTTAAATAATATCAACTATTATATTTTTCGTTAAGAACTCATCTATTTTGATTAAAAATGCATGCATTTTGTTAAAAAATCAACTATTCTATTTGGTTGAAAAGTAACTTTTTAGTGAAAAAATAATATTTTCTTCCTGGGTCCAACATTCGGCTTTTCACTTTCAAAATTGATTTCTTTTGGTAAACAAATCTAATTTTCGTTGGTTTAAAATCCAGTTCTTTTGATAGAAAATTAACTTTTTCTATAATTTGCGGAAAAGTGCCAGTTTTTCCACCTGTTTTTGGTGTAAAAAGTGACCGATTTTTGTTTGACGATGTGGCGCATGCGCAGTACCGACATTTCTGGGCAACAGTGAAAAAAGTGGACGGACACAGTCAAAAAATAAATGGACGCAGTGAAAAAAGTGAGGCACAGTGAAAAAAGTAAATAAAGTGCCAACTACTTCGTGTTACTCTGGGTGTGTTCGTGCTCCCTCAGGTGTGCTCGTGCATTGTGCGCAGCCAACTTCATTCTATTTTCTGACTCCGTCCCTAACCTAAAATACCGTCAGTTTCTCCGAAAATACGATGTTATTTTTGCGTCAATCGACAAAAAATCGACTTTTTACACAAAAAACAGGTAAACAAAAACTAGCACTTTTTAAACAAATTATAGAAAAAGTATCGTGTCCCACACCTTGAAAAACCGACGATTTAAAACTCGTGTGATAGCCACCCGAGCGGAGCGAGGGTGGCTGACTTCGCACTCGTTTTAAATCTCTCCCTTTTTCAACTTGTAGCACAATATACTATTATTGACGGAAATTTAACTCTTTTGTAGAAAATTCGTCTTTTAGGTTTTAAAATTCTAGAAAGTTCAACTATTTGGTCCAAAAATAACTTTTTTAATGGAAATTATTACTTCTGATATGACAATTCAACTATTTCGTTGAAAATTCATGTATTTTGTTAAAAATTGAAGTATTACGGTAGAAAGTCCAAATTTTGTCGAAAATTATTTTTTTTTGGATGGAAATTCGTCCGTTTGGCGTGAAAATTAATTTGTTTCTGCTGAAAATACAAATGTTTGGTTGAAAAATGTGACTGAAAAATCTTACTTGAACTAATACCCATTTCTTTTTACAATGTCATAAGAGAAGGTATAAGAGAAGTGATAAGGTATAAGTTTGTCTTCTTCTTCTTCTTTATTCATAATGTGTCCCCTAAGGGTTTACATGACTTCCATTTCTTACAACACTTCCTTCTTCATGTTTTATAAAATATTATCCTTACTATTTACACTTATTTACACTTATTCACATAAAATGTTATATCTAACGAAAGCGCAATTTGGGACTTGTTAGCGAACGAGCGAGCGAGTGATCGAAAGCGAGAGTGTGAGCGAGAGAGCGAGATAGAGAGCAGTAACGCAAACGCATTTTAATTTACTTATGGTGTTACATAATCATTACTCACAAATCTTTACGCTTCTAATTTAAGCGACTTCCGTTTCCTTTTTCTTTCACTTCTCTTGTACCTCCATTTTGCTTTTTTTTTTTTTTTTTTTTGCATCCATTCTTCCATTCTTTTTCAATTGCTCCCCTAGCATCCTCTAACTCCTTCATCCACTCTTCCCCCAAACCATCCTCCCCTAGAATCTTTACCACATTCTCTTGCCAGCTTCCTTTATCTTCCGTTCCTCTCCTACATCCTTCCCATACATGCTCCCATGTTTCCTCTTCCCATTCACAGATTCTGCACTTCCTGTTATCATTCTTTTCCCAATACATACTTGCCCTTACCTCGTTTCCCAATCTAAATCTTGCTATTCTTGTCCATCTTCTCTCTCCCCATCCCTTTTCTAAATACTTTGGCACTCCTTCCTTTTTTATCATCTTATACCATATATTATATTTTGATTCCTCAATATTCCCCCATCTTTCCATTAATTGTCTTTCTCTCTCCCTTTTTTCCACTTCTTCATAGTTGACTCCAGTCCCGTCTTCTATATCTCTAGCTTTAAAGAACTCCCTCCTTTCTTCCTCCCATTTCGTTAATTTAATCGCCTTCCCTCTCCTTTCTTCTACCTCCATCAAACACTTTCTTCCTAACTCCCCTCCCTTTTCCTCCCTCAACTTCGTCTCAAAATTCCATGCCCTCTTTCCCGCTCTAGTACTCAATTTATCCCTTTGCGCTTCTTCTCTCACCATATATCCCGGCGTCCTCCAGTCTACCCCTAGCGTTCACCTTATATACCTTTCTTGTAAACTTTCAATCTCCTTCCTTTCTTTCCATCCCCATATCTCTGCTCCATAACCTAATACCGGTCATACCAGCGTATCAAATAACCACATTCTCCTTTTCCAATTTTTTTAAACCTTCTTTTTCCTATTCCCCATATCTGTTTCATTATCCCTGCCGCTTTTTTCATCCTTTCTCTTATATGAACTCTATGATCTGCATTCGTTTGCAAGATATATCCCAAATATTTAAACTCCTTTACTTCTTCTAACTTTACTGCCTTCCATCTCCCAGCCCATTCTTTCTTTCTTCTTCCTCCTTTTCTAAACCTCATTATCTTTGTCTTTTCTATATTTACATTCCATTTTCTCCCATCTAAGTATTTCTCCAATACTGTAATTAATCCTGTCATTCCTTCTTCGTCCTCTGCCATCAACACTATATCGTCCGCGTATGCCAGTTTATATATCTTTTCTTCTCCCATCCTAACTCCTCCCCATCCCTTTCTCTTCATTTCTTCTTCTAAGTCTGAAATTAATATATTAAATAAAAGTGGGCTCAGAGGACATCCTTGCCTTACTCTTCGAACTAACCAGAAACTGTCTCCTACTTGCTCTCCTACCTTTACCCTGCTTTTTGTCTCTCTGAAGATATCGGATACTCTCTTTATTAAGCCCTCTCGTATATCCTTTTTCACCATAACTTTTTCTATCTCAACTCTGTCCAATGAGTCGAACGCCGCCTTTAAGTCCGCGAATATTGCTATCATCGTCCCTTTCTCCTTTTTAATCCTTTTATTTATCAGATAATTTAGAACATATATGTTGTCCATAACCCTCATTCCTTTTCTAAACCCTGTCTGATTCGGTGGCTCTATGTTTTTTCCCCCAATTTCTTTCTTCAATCTCTCCGACAAAACAGTTACATATACTTCATACAATGTTGGCATGATCGTCACACCCCTATAATCTTCAACCTCCTCCCCTTTGCCTTTCTTCACTATGGGTACCACTACTTCTTCTTTCCATAACTCTGGCCACCCCTCTCCTCTCCATACTCTATTACACATTATCCATGCCCATTCCTTCAGTTCTGTCCCCCCATATTTCCAGACTTTATTTGGAATCTCATCTATACCAGGTGCCTTTCTATCTTTCATTATTCCTAACACCTTGCCTATTTCTTCCCTTGTTATGTCTTCTTCCTCATCTCTTTCTCTACCATATTTCGCTCCTTTCCTAACTTTTCTCTCTACACCTCCTAGCAAATCCATAAAATAGTTTTTCCATTCTACAATTTCGATATCCTGATTTACTCTTTTTCTCTCTGTATTTACTACCTTCCAAACCTCTTCTTCCGTCCTAGCCTTCTCCACCTCTTCCTCAAACCTTTTATTCTCCTCCTCTTTCTTTTGATCACACAACTCAGTATACTCCTTCTTTTTTCTCCTATATTCTTCCCCATTACTTTTTCTTTTCTCCATTTTCTTAATTCATTTCTGACCACCTTCTTTTTCTCTTTACATTCCTCATCCCATCCACCTCTAGTCCCTCCTTTATTAACTTCTCTTTTGCTTGTGCATTCTAATCCTCTCTTTATTTCCCCTATCATTATTTCCATCTCCTCGTCCATATTTCCCTCTCCCATTTTAATATTTCTGACCTTTTCTTTAAACTGTTCTTTTCCTTCTATTGACCAATCTTCTTTTCCTGCTGCTTTTACCTTTGCTTCCTTTTTATCCATATTGTTATTACTTTTTTCTCCCTCTAATGTCACTATTATGGGAAAGTGGTCTGAATCTATGTAATCCCCTACCTCTAGTTTCTTGACCTTCTCTCTTACCTCATCATCTACTATCACATAGTCAATTACCGTTCCCCTTTCTCCTCCAGAGCGTGTATATTCCCCTTCCCAATCTCCCTCTATACTTCCGTTTAGGATAAACCATCCCAACTCTTCCAAGCTCTGTAACAAATTCTTTCCCTCCCCATTCAGTATCTTGTCTTTTGTTTTTCTTCCTCTCTCTCCTCCCCATTCCCTTCCTCCTCTATCTCCTGTTCTCGCATTGACATCCCCTCCTATTATAAGCCTACTATCTTCTTCATTTTCTTCCATCATTTCTTTGATCTCCTCTAATTTCTCCTGCATATCACCGTTCACATATACCCCCACTATCTTCCACTTCTCTCCTCCCATCTTCACCTCTTCTACTATTAATCCTTCCTTTCGTTCTTTTCTCTCTTTCTTGTCTTTTCCTGTTATAGATTCGTTCCTTACTCCCATTACCATTCCTCCCATTGCTCTGCCTTTTTTATTCTTTCTCATTGCATTTTGAACTTGCCATTTGTAACCTCTTGGTAACCTTCCCCTTACTCTTTCCCATCCCTTTCCATCTAGCCACGTCTCCATCACTACTACTACATCCCATTGTACCAAATTTCTCATAAACTCCCTATCCTTTCTCTCCAATCCTGCTATATTCCAGGAACATATCTTCCATTCTTCCTTACCTTCCTTTCACGTCTCTCTTTGCTTCTTACGATTTCTTATTTTCCTTTCTCCCGTTCCTTTCTCTCCTAGTTTCCCGGCACCTCATTTCGTACTATCTCTTCCCTTTCTTCGTCCCAATCCCACCATACTCCTTCCAGCTGTATTCTGCCACACTTAACCCACGTTCTTTTTCCCTTACTTCTTTCCTCTTCTGCTATTTGCCTTAACTTATACTGCATATTCCTTTCTACCCACGTCAAATCATCCTCTATTCTCTCCGAGCTTCCATATAACAACCTCTTCTTTGTCATCACTTCCCTTTTATGTTTCCATTTCTTTAGCTTGACTAGCAACATTTTTTCTCCTCTTCGCGTTTCCTTTCCTACACTTCGCATTTCCTCTATCTCTACTTTAGCATCTATCCTTTTTTGCACATTTTCCACTCCTTCTTTCAATTCCTTCCCTTCTAATCTTAGACCCTTTATCACTATGTTTCTCTTTCTTTCTTCTATTTCTTTCCTTTCTCATCTTCTTTCTATTTCCCTTATCCTTTCCCTCTCATTATTCCCATTCTCCTCCACATCAAACTCCCGTTTTGATTTTTCGATATTCACTATCCTACCTTCCAATTGTGCTACCACTTTATTATGCTCATCCTGTTTTTCTAATCTTTGTTCTAAACTCTGCATCCTTTTTTCTAAATTTTTCCTAACTTCTTCCCATTTTCGCATCTCTTTTCTAAGTTCTGCCATTTCTTTCCTAATTTCTTGTTTTATATCCTCTCCTCTTTCTTCCTGCCGTTTTTCGTTCATCTGTACTACTTCTATCATCATTTGACGCATTTCTTCTAACTTTAACTTTTCAAATTCTATCGGCCCTCTATATTCAACTTTTTCTTCTTCTTTCCCCTTGTCTATCCCCATCTTTCTATTTTGATCTTTTCCCGGTGGTGTTATGATCATTTTCGGGGTTTTTAGGGTGGATCCTACTTCTCTCTTGTCTTCGCTACTTCCTCTTTCTGCCCTCTCCCTCTTCCTATTTATAAACGGCTCGATTGAGCCAAAACTAACTGTCCTCAATCTCTCTCTCTCTCTCTACCGTTTTGCTATACGGACTCCGTCTATTTGTCTGACTTTTTGGCGTGCAGAATACTTCCTCGTCTGAATCCATTAACCCGTAACTTGCGTACTGCGTAGCTATTGTCACCACGACGCCTACCCCACCCTGCTCCTCACGCTAAACAAACCAACCTCTCACAGCCCACCCAAAACAGTCCCAATCTCTCAAAATATCACAAAAAATTTCACTTCAATTATTCCAAATTTACAAACCCTCACTCACAAAACCCTCTAACACATTCGTACCATCAACTCACCTCAAATTCCACTGCAAACTCACTACAATTAGCACCACTCAATTACCGCTACCTAGCACTTTCATGCCGGAAACGGAAGTCCCAGGTGAAGTTTGTCATTCAGCTATTTTGGACGAGAATGCAAAAAGTCAAAACATTTGGAAAATTTTTGAGACCATTTTTTTTTGAAGAATTGAAAATTCTATGTGCGGCTATACATAACAAAAAAATTGATTAGCATTTCGAACTCGAAAGTTCATTGCCTCACTACCCGATTCGGGTAGTGTTTCTAGGTGGATAAATACTACCAGTGTGGGTCCACCACACCCACGACGGGTCAACAACACGCAGTATTCCCCGAACGGTCACCCATCCAAGTACTAACCGCGCCCAACACTGCTTAACTTCAGTGATCTAACGGCAACTGGTGTTTTCAGCGTGGTATCGCCGTTGACTATACGGCTATACATAGCACTCGAAAATTCGAACAATTTACCTTCACGACTTGTTTCGGTAAAAAGAAAGTTTCCGAGTTATAACATTTTCGAAATTAAAAAAATGAAAGTAAAATTTCAAGCCGAACAACGCACGATATGAAAAAAGGTCAAGGAAAGTGAAAACTTGATTTATGAAAGCCCCACAAGATTACACCGGCAGACAAAAAAAACACTTTTCTGATCTACAAACGCGACACATATTCCCATGTATTTTTATCCGCTGAGTACGAATCCGAGGTCCGTTTGACCCTCACATAATTTAGGTTTTCTGGGTCGCTGAATGCGAATCCGGGGTCCATTTGAACATATCGAGTCGAGGTCAAGGTCATTTCAAGGTCAATTATCTTCATTCTTTTAAAAACAATTTTCTGACTGCAGATTCTTAAAGAACGGAAGATTTTACGTCCAGATATGTATGCTTGTATTTTTCTATGACGGCCTTCAAGGTCATTTTGAGGTCATTTTATTTGAATATATATATGGTTCATATGGGTAAAATATAGCTGCATGGGACTAGATTACTATACTAATATGTTGTGCGGGCGATAAATCTGAATCCGGGGCCCGCTTGACCCCTGGGTTCCCTAGGGCAAGGTCAGATCAAGGTCATATCAAAGTTAGATCGGCAAGGAAAAGATATAACTGTTCCAAAATTTGACTTTTACACGTTTTAAGGGTTGCTGAATTCGAATCTGAATCTCCTTTAGCAAAAAAAATAAATCCATTTTCCGTCACCACGTGGAGTTGCCCTGGGTTCCGACACACGATATAAGTTTCCTGAAATAAGCGGTGCGAATTTGATACAAGATAATTTGTAACCAAACATGTGTACTAATTTCTGACTGACTTAAATAAACTGTCGTGCGGATAGCGCTTGAAGTCTATTGTGCAATCGGGATCGTAGCCCTAATTTGTTGTGTTAAACGGGCTTCAGATCCGAATTCACTCACCCAAAAACATGTAGAAGTCAAATTTTGGATCGGTAACACCTTTTTCTTCCGATCTAACTTTCATATGACCTTGATATATTAAGACAAAAATTGTGCACCCAAAAAAGATCTCTAAATTTCTTGATAATCACTTTTTGATAGGAGGCGCAGTTTTTGTTTCATTCATAATAGCAACATTAAATATAAAAAAAATTAAATTTTTTGAGAAACGACACAAGCTAAGAAAAAAATAAATCGACAAAAGTTGTTCAACCAAAAAAGATATACAAATTTGTTATAAACTCTTGTTATAAAAATATACTGCGAATAAAAAAATTAACTGTTTGGAAAAAGGACACAAGCATCAATAACATTTTGTTTCAAAAATTTTTTCGCCTAAAGATCTAAAAATTTCATTAGAACCACTTTACGCTAGAATGCTTATTTCTAGTTTAAATCGAAAAAAATAACATTGAAAATGAACAAATTAAATTTATGGAAATACGACACAAGTTGCTATAAAATGATAATAACAAAATTGATTTTTTTATAGGATGCGCACTTTTTTGAATTACAAAGACAAGACAATGAAAATACGTATGTCTCAATACCAATGCATATTATGAATACCCTTCTAGAAATAATCGAATGGACACGATTCATAACGATTATGAGTGATCAAAAGTTGAATCGGTTTAAATTATTGCTAATTGTGTCAATTGTTCCCAATCGGGTTGAATTGAGTGAATGCACTTGCCTGCAGTGCGCCATCTGCAGTTCTCGTTTGTAACACACATGACGCGCACGTGTCCATAGGTTGGAAATTAAATTTTTAATAATTCAACAAAAATTTCAAGTATAAACAATTGAATGTTTGTTCAGGCGGTATACCAAATGAAGATTCGAAAGTATGTGGGTTAACAGTACGTAAAAATCATGCCACCTAACAATGTGACAGTGATATAGTGTCTTTATCAAGTAGGCAGTAGTAGTTTGATTTAGCGGGTATATTATTGTAAAACTTTTATTTACTTATTTTTAAATTCATATTGATGACATTTTTTTGTTTGAAAGCGTAAAAAGCCGCTTGTAAATGATTATCGCAATATCAAAATGATGTAGTGACAACTTAACCTCTAATTCAGAATAATGGATACCCAATTGAAAACGATTGGAATCATTAGAACGGAGGATGGCGCCAATATTTTGAAACTGAGACTAAATAAATTGTAGGTAACTCATTAAATTCTTTTAATTTTTAGTAGAAAAACTTATCCAATCTTTTTAAATGTCTTCGAGTATAACCTAATCTTAAAATCGTTGAATTGCAAAGATTTCAAATATTTAATTGTATAATATTAGATTGTTCAGAAGGCTTAATGTAATTAAAAAGTTAAATCAATTAACAATAATTGACAGAAATAGAATTGGAGGTTTAACTATTCCAAAACTGTTACATATTAAACTATTTTTGCATCTAAACAATAAAAATTATGATATTTACAGGTGAAATAGTTCAAAATTGTATTAAATACATGCAGGAATTATCGTAACAACTGGTTATCATTCCCCAAGCACAGGCATTTTCAGGGTGGCGATTCGGCGGACGATTTCAAATTCCCGTTTTTTCCTGTTCAAGTTTTTCAATTTTCCCGGCCAACTAGAAGTAACAAATTCGTATTTGCCGCAAAACGCAAACATTTATTCTAATTCATGACGTTTATTATGAACTTCCTTCGAAACAACAGAGCAAAACATTGTAAAATAAATCAATTTTTGAAAAATACTCAAATTTTCCGGTAAGAATATCAATTTTTTACGAAAAAAATGAAATAGTTATACGTTGAATTTAAAAAATTAATTTTCAGCAAAAAAAAGGATAAATAAATAAATTTTCACCCAAAATTATGACTATTTAACTGGAATACTTGAATTTTCAACCAAAAACATGAATTTTTGAACCAGAAGATTAATTTTCAAATAAAAAGAATTATTTTTTACAACAAAAAAACAATTTTTCAACAAAATACATGAATTTTTAACGAAATAGATGATTTTTTGATTGAAGAAGTCAAATTTTCCACCAGGTAGTTGAATTTTGAACTAAAAAAATGATCATTTTCCACCTGAAATGGAATAGTAACATTTTCAGTACAAAAAAAAATTTATTTTAAACGAAACGTACGAGTTTTCAACTAAAACAATGAATATTCAACTGAATTAGTTGAATTTTCAAGCAAAAAAAAATTAATTTCCACTAAAAAAGATCAATTGTCAACCAAAACTTAAATAATTGAATTCTAAGTTAAAAAAATTAATGTTTAACCAAACAAAAGAAGAGATGAGTTTTCAAATGAAATTGTAAATATTTAACTGAAATAGTTTAATTTTAAACCAGACAGATGAATCTTTTACTGAAATGATGAATCTTTAACTAGAATAATTGAATTTTGGACCAAGAAGATGAATTTCTACCAAAAGATGAATTTCAAACTAAAAAAGATCATTTTTCTACCAAAAATTAGACAAATCAATTTTTGTCAAAAAAAGAATGTTAAAAAAAAGATGAATTTTCAACTGAAATTATTGAACATTCAACTCGAATAATAGTTAAATTTTCATTGGAAAAAAAATTCATTTCCAACCAAAAATTATTCAAAGAAACAGAATAGTTGAATTTTATGCCAAAAGATGAATTTTCAACCATAAATATTTTTTTTTTATGAAAAAAGTCAAATTTTCCACAAAGTACAATACATTTTCAAATAAAGAGTTTAATTTTTAAATGCAAAATATCGATTTTCAACGAGATAGTTGAACTTCCACCAAAAAAAGATAAATTGATTTTCAAAAAAGTAGTTAAATGTTCAACCAGAGATGAATTTTAAATTAAAATGATGAATCTCATAAGTGAGAGTGACAGTGGGACAGAGGGTGACGAATTAACAAGTGAAAATACTAATATCCGTAGGATATTAGAAGTTGCGGAAGAATCCGAATAGCCTTACTCTCATTTAATTTTAATTGTTCTGTACCTAAAATATTTTCAGTAATTTATTTAATAAATTGCATGTTTTTTATATAAAATTATAGACAATGAAATGAATAATTTGATAAAAAAATTTCACCTCATTAGCAAATTTGTTGACGACAGCGCTCCCAGCTAGCGGAAATGATTACAAAACATTTATTTAATGTTTTTCATGAACATATTGCTTAAAATGTGTTGCCTCGGAAAAAAAGTAAATGAACGTTTCCAAATGATTCCTGCGAGACGAAAGTTCTGCCATCAAATTGCCACTTCAGAACCACCAAATCCTACTACTGATTGGCCCGATTGAGAACGATTGAAACTTTGCAACAATCAATCGTTCCCAATCGTGCACACGCGATCAAGAAACACGATTAGAAACAATAATTCAAATATCTTTCTATCGTTCTAAATTGTTTGCAATTAATTATTTTCTAAAAGGGTAAGCAATCCCAGGCTGAGGTATAGCAATAAATTGAATATACGTTTGATCTTGAGCGTAGAACCTCCGACGGGGAAGATAATAGGAATAATCACAGCAAAATAAAACTGAAAGAGGGCTGTGCAGATGATAGTAATTCATCTGAAGACGATGTAGATTCCGACGAGTCAAAGTTGGAAAATAATAAAAGAGGGTTAGATGGCGACGAGGCGATGGCTCCAACCGATTTAGAAGAGCAAGATGTTGTGGAAGAAGAAACCTGAAGTTTAATAACCGGAACACGTATTTTAATAAGTCCTTTCTAATGTTCCTCGGTTTTAAATTATTGTTCATTATACGTATGTAAGTTCTAATAATTTGAAGATGTAAAAGAGAGAAAAAAGACTTAATCTTATTCAAATTATTTAAAGATTATTTCCACGCAAAAAGTTCTTCAATGGTTTGAGAGTTAGTACCTATGATATTCTAATCGTTTTATGGGTTGCTTGGTTGCTCATGTTTTTGAATTGAAATAAAGATTTCAATACATAGTAATCGAACGTTTATGAAACTTTTTTTCACTCCTTCAACACGCTAATAATCGAGTAAACATAATTGAGATAAGTATTTTCTTTTTATAAGAGTAATATATCACGTACATGCAAATTCTCGATCATTCTAACGATATCTTATATATTATAAGTTTTATATATCCGCAGAATATGTATTTCATACAAATGGGATCTCTTATTTTATGGAAATTGAGATAACCTTCTTGTATTCCTGGGACACGTCAAATTTTCATTCTTGACTGGTGCACCGTAGGATATTCTATAGAAATCCTATGTTGAAGATCGAGTTTTGGTCGGGTTCAATATGGCATTCTCTAACAGAAAATTTCGTACAGATCCATATAGACCCTGGGGTCCGTAGGGGCCGTTGTGGAATTCCCCAACTCGAATTGAAAATCCATACAGAAACCAGACTCTCTTCTGTAAGAAACTCCATACAGAACCATATAGACCCTGGGGTCCGTAGGGGCCATTGTGGAGTTCCGCAAATCGAATTGCAAATTCATACAGAAATCAAATCCTCCTCTGTAAGAAATTCCATACAAAACCATACAGAACCGGGGGTTCGTGAGATCCAATGTGGAATTCTCAAAATCGAATTGCAAATCCATACAGAAACCAGATCCTCTTTTGTAGAAAATTCCATACAGACTTGGGCATTCGTAAGGTCCAATGTGGAATTCCCCAAATCAAATTGCAAATATATACAGAAACCAGCTCCTCTTCTGTAGGAAACTCCATACAGTACCATGCAGACCCGGGGGTTCGTATGGTCCAATGTAGAATTCCCCAAATCGAATTGCAAGTCCATACAGAAACCAGATCCTCTTCTGTAGGGAATTCCATACAGAACCCTAGAGTCTTGGTCCGTAGGGTCCAATGTGGCATTCTCCAAAACGAATTACAAATCCATACAGAAGCCATCAGGAACTTGAACATCTTCTGTTGGACATTCCATACATATCCATACAAGAAAATTAAGTCTGTATGGATTTGCTGGAATATTACATGACAATAACCAGCTTTTTCCATACAGACTTTTTTTCTGTATGGTTATGTATGTCCTTTCGCGGAGGGTAGTTTGTGAATTTGTATGTTTCTCAGTTTATATAAATATCCAGGGGCGCCAATCCCGGGGGGGGGGGGGGGGGGGCAGGGCGATAATGTACTAGTTGTAAATAATAACACATATTGTGTAAAAAAGTGGAAGAAATGAGAAAAACACGTATGGGAAGAAAGTAAAATAATACAGAATGTTCGCAAATACAAATTACGCATGAATAAGTTTATATTTGTGAGCAGGCCAGTTTACGAATATTACTGAAAATATTAAGTAATACGAATTACGCAAAGTATGTCAAAAAAAAATTGCAATCATATATATTGTGTACACTCTTGTATATTATGCAATTTTATGTCCAATAATGTTTTATTAACCTTTTGGTATAGAAAAAGTGATACCACCGAATAAGTGTAAACTGGCATTTTTGTCTGGAAATTTTTAAAAATTTATGTAACCTTTTTTCAGGTTTTAATTAGACAAACAATTATGTTTACATTGAAGAAGAAATTTCGATGGATGAAGGCAAAATGAGTCAAAAACTCATATGTTTATTAAAGTAATGCGAATTATATTTTTAAATCAATTTCTCCACCCCTTATGATATAAGGGAATTTTAAAAATAATACATAAAATCGATTTGCTAATTCTTTAAAAACATTAAAAGTTGTAAATCAATTTGGGAAACAAAAATGTTTCGATTTCATGTTATTTAATTTCAATCGGACCGTACTAATGTTTTTGAAATTGCACAATTAAAATCATAAGTCGCTTCTTTTCGTAAGCTAATCTTGATTCCATCTGTACAAAACATCTCTATCCCCATCTTTTTTAATGATTGCTAAACAGATTTTAGAATAAATTAAATTAATCTGCATTAAAATAGAATAAAATACTATAATAAAATATACTGTTTAAGAGCAAGCATTAAAGTACGCGTGTAGTAAAATGTAAAATGTTCAAATTTTGAAGAATGCCCGAAAGATGACCGCATGTGGGCACTTAGAGTTGCTTGCCGGAAATTTGGAGGAAAAAAGGGGGTGGGGGGTCATGATGAGGGAGTTACGCCCGTCCTGTTTGGAAAAGGATTGGCGCCACTGTAAATATCGTAACTATTATAGATATAAATGTTACAACACTACATAACAATTTTCATTCGGTACTATTAGGAGGGGTGGGGGGTGCATAAAAACTCCATGGTCCACAGAATTTTGTATCACCGCCCATGTAAAGGTACTGTTATATATGTCAGCTTAAATAGGATATTTTATACTTTGTTTTATACTAATCGATAAACATATCGATCCTACATTTCGATGATTTCCTAACCTCACATAATATGTATATATTTTTCAAGTATGGCGTCAATTAATTATTCTATAGACTTTATGTACACAAGTTTCCCCGGATGTTTTTCGCGTTAATGTAATAAATTGAGTTCAGTTTAATTTCGAACTTCGCTATTTTTGTACAGTTATACACATCTTCTTAGATGCAATATTAGTGTCCGAATAGTTAAAGAACTCACTAATTCTAGTGCTCTGTACCAACAAGAATGTCTCTGGAAGAAGCCCTGTAATAAGGAGAGCATTCAAGTGGATTATATGGCATTGAAAAAATTGTGCACTTTAGTGCCCATAAATCTAAGCAAATTCCGTTTTTGTCAGAATTCTCTTCTTGGCATTTGACAGTTTTTGTTCGAATCATTTTTAATCCACAAAAAAATTACGGCATTAAAGCGGCTTCTTCTCGATGCCATTTATTCAATGCCACTGATTTAATGCCATTGAATACAGTTGAATGACAGTATCAGTTGAATGCCATGCAATGCCTTCAGTGATGGGAGGCATAGAATGAAACCAATGCCATTCAATGCTTTCGAATTATCAAATAAGTCGAATGCCTTTTAATGCTTCTTCCGATCAGATATATGGAATATAATAAATGCATTCGAATGGCGTTAAATGACCATTCGGACAAAAACGGAAATTGTTCAGATTTATAGGCATTGTAGTCTAAAATTTTTTCAATTCCATATTATCCACTTTAATGCTCTCCTTTTACAGGGAGGATGTGTGTGAGCATGAGAACTTGCAAAAACTCAGCAAAAACACGTTATGTAACTGCTCCGTAACAAAGGGGTAACATTGTTATATCTGGTTATGTAAAGAATATGATTGTTCAGTGACGTACTTGTTTTATAACTGGTAGGTAATAATGTTGAGTAAATCTTTCACCGAATGAAAAAAAAGTTCCATACAAAAAGTTGTCACTATTCTGTAACAGTATGATGTAAGTGTTGTAAAAGAAGAATATAATATTTGTTCTGTTACTTGGTTAAACGCATGAGCCATGAAAGACTTTGATACAGTGTTAGGCAAGTGAAATGTAACGGAGTTATGATATAATTCTGTAAGTTGTGTATAATGTACATTAGTAACGGCGATGTAACAATGTGAAACACCTGTTATGTAACAATCGTGTAACATTTGTTCCGTAACTTGATTATATGCATCGCCTATAACAATTTGGTTACAGTGTTACGTAAGTGAAATTTAATAGCGTGTTTAGTTCTGTATAATGCACATTAGTAACCGTTATGTAAAAATGTGCCATGACTATTATGTGGATAATGTGTATCATTTGTACGTTAGGTTGGTCACATGCATGATCTATATAAATTCAGCTAACTTGTTACGTAACGATTCTAAAATGTTGTAAGAAATTTGTCTCCAAAATGAATGATATATTATCGACATTATCTATAGAATTATTTTCGAATATAAGTATATCTTTTTTATACATATGTTCTGAAATTATTAATAACAATATTCAAATATAAAAATATAGTGCAAAGACAGTGCAAAAATTATTATAATTCCCGGAAATAACTTTTATTGTTGAACAAAAATATTACTGAACTTTTTTGTTCAGAATTGGCACTAAATATTTGAATTAAACATTTTTAAATTTACCTATTTATAAAATGTGTAAAACGGAAAAATAAGATAATATATTCTTCAGTTAGCCTTGACCTTTCAAACGCTTCAAGAAAATGAAGTACGAGTACCGGGACGAGAAGCATGTTCGTTGCCGATACTTTTTTGCTCTACAGCGTCAATGTGGCGTATTAGCGTTTCTGTTCACGAGCTCGGAGTCTTCGGAAGAGCCAACAAGTCGTTCTCGCTTCAATTGGAGCTTGATGAATTTTTCTAATTCAAACTCCATTCCAATTTCTCGAGTGTGCTGCTCAACAATCCTTAAAGCTAGATTTATTATCTCTGCATTTTCAGCATAGCTCTTGAGATCATCCATACAAAATACAGGAGTGACCTTATGCTCTCTGGAAGGTGATGTTGCCAGTTGTTACACAATGTTTTCCAGGTGAAATAGTAAATCTGGTTTTCCAAAGAGGCATCAATCCCTCTATGCTACCCATAGGCAGCGCTGGTAGGATGCTGCGTCTTTACAGAAGCATCTATCGATTAGCAGGTTCTCTTGCTAGCACGGGGGTAAAAATATTTGGTTTTGATTTTGTCTTAGGTAAAGACTAATCCAAAACCATTTCAAGTTATTCTTTATGTCTAGCCCGTGAGACGAAACCAGACTACGTTTGATGTCTTAAGACGAATATTTTTGACTTGAAGACCAAAATTTATGTCTTGAGATCAAGGCCTCTGAGGGTCATCACTGATCGGCTTCAAACTTTATAGAAAGTTTATATTATTTATCTTCATAGTATTTAGTCTCTGTGTGTTAATAAGTTTATTTATCTGCAATAATTATGTTGTTTGGATGGCGAATCTACAAATATTGTCCATTTTTCCTATCTTCAACAGTTCACTAGATACTTCTAGAAAATGATGACAGTTTGAATCTTTTTATGGGAAATTTTATATGCCTGCCGTTGTTGAGACAGACAAGTTTCGAATTTCTCATTTGAAAATTAGTTATTACAAAATTACAAGTTTCTTCGGTTGTAAAATTTTAATCCTCAGCAGATGTCAAATGTTTGGTCCTAACCTAGCTACCTGATTCCTGGAAATGGCAGGCGCTGCTGGTGGTGCCCATAGCTTATAGAGGTCGGAGTATAATGGACAATACAATTCATAAAAGAAAACTTTTGCAAATTTGACCCTGGAAAATGTTAAAGCCATAAATTGGTAATATAATTTTCTGTAAGAGCGATTCGGTATATTTATCAAGACTAACATTTCTTGTCTTAAGACAAGTCTACATGGTCTTGTCTTGGCACAACTACAGCCATAAATGCAAGAGAAGTATGTATATCTTCAATGTCTAGCTATTGAGACGGAACCAAACATCATGGTCTTGAAGACATATGGAAGATATTGAAGCAAAATCAAGACCAAATATTTTTACATGTCTAATGGGTTCAAAATACATGATAGTGAGGATGGTCATCAACTGACCTATCTTCTATACGTGGATGACCTGAAGACCTGGATAAATGTAGAACACTGCACCTAATCGGAGGACAATTATGACATCGAGCCAATGGCTGAAGGTGAGTATTTTAGATGTCTGGGTGTTCTTGAATCTTGAAGTATTCAGCATACAGAAGTTAAGAAAATCTTAATGACTGCCTTCACTACAAGACTGAAATTTGTTCTGAATAGTTTTTTCAACACGGCCAATAAAATCAGGGCAATCAACACCTACGCCATCCCTGTCCTCACGTACTCCTTTGGGCTCAGAAAATGGTCGAACACCGACATTGAAAGGTAAAACAGAACTATCTGTATCGAAATGACGAAGCACTGAATGCACCACAGCAATTCGGCGATAAAAAGGTTAGTTCTACTATGAATTAGAGGGGTTAAGGGCGTTGTAGATGTCAAGAAGCTGGGTAATTCACCATTTATACAGTTGCGAGACTATTTCAACGGCAAGCGAAATGTTACGCTTCACAGCAGCATCTATAAAGCGGATCTCGATTACAAGCATGCAGGTGCCGATTTGGTTGTCGCGTAATGGCTCAGAGAAAGTATAAGCAGACATCTTGATACGTGAGAAAATAGGCGGAAGAGTCTGCATTATGATCATAGTGTGTACACTTAACCGCGATTTGTAGACAACCTTTACCACCGAGATTCATAAGTATATCGAGCTAAGACGTGAAATGAAGACATTATGGAGTAATGTGACATATGCATCTATTTATCCTATTGCGATTTCAGCTATAGGCAATGTGCACGCATAATGCACTAAACATCTTAATAATTTAGGAGTCACTGGGGTACTGGCAGCAGCTCAGAAAGCGGTTTTATTGAACACATATCGAATTGTCAGAAACTCCTTTAGCTTCTGACGATTGCCGTTGGACCGACAGTGGATGCGCCATATATTATTTAACGACAGCGAGCGGTTTTAAAATGCAGCTTTCTTATTTGTACTTGAAAATAGTACAATATAAATAAAATTCCATTAAAAATTAAAGATGCATTGTTTACATTTCTTAACGGATTTTTTAAACATCAATTTTAAATTATATTTTGAACTTCAATTTGATATTAAACATATAATTCAAAGTACGAATTGAAGAAATGAAAATAAAAAATATTTCAAGTTGAAATTATACGAACAATTTGATTTTTTTAATTTCAATTAATTTCAATTTCTAATTAGAAAAGTTTGAAATATTATTTCAATGAAAAATTGACATTTTTTTGGTCGGTTAAAGTTTTTAAAAAATAGTCTTAAAATAAATGAAATTAATTGCACATTGAAAATTTTCAATCATGTATTCCATAATTTTTACTAATTTCCTTATTCATTTTTACGATAAAATCAAGAATGTTTACTTTTTTTAAATGAATAATTTTTTCAATATTAATTTACTTCAATTTTACTTCCTCATAGAGGAAGCTTTGTAATGGTAACATTTTTCAAAATTTTTAAATTCATTTAATTAAACCATCCCTAATTTAAAAATGAATAATACAATGTTCTAAGCAATTGTCCGGATGTGTGAGTGTGTGGATTTGTGGGTGTGTGGATGTGTGGATGTGTGTGTGGATGTGTCGATGTGCGGATGTCACGCTTTTTTGTGAACACGATAACTGAAAAACGGTTGCAGATAAATTGATGAAATTTGGAGAGCTTATTTTCCTCACTAATATCTTGAAACTGACCGAAGGATTTCTAAAAATATTAATTGCATTTTTGTCTAGCACTCAATAATATTTTTAAAATACGGTTTTTTATAGTAAAACTTTTTTCATTAACATAATTCAAAGTTGATGCAAAAACAGAAAAGATGTGTTGATTCGAGATGAATCGATTGACCTGAAATATTAATACATTTTATTGAAGAGTATGGAAATTGTGAAATTGCATAATATTTGAAAACACGGTTTTTCATGGTAAAACTTTTTTCAGTAACATAATTCAAAATTGATGCAAGAACGGAAAAAATCTCTTGATTCGAGGCAAATCGATTGATCTATAATAATAATAATACACATTATTGAAGATTAGGGAAGTTCTGCTCATTTATAATATCTGAATCATCAGTTTCAAACAGAAAAACTTTTTTCATCGACATAATTTAAAGTTGATGCATGAATAGAAAAGACTTTTTGATCATAAATTTTCAGTTAGAGTAATATTATGACCATTTTTATGAGGAAATCACAAAGCTGGGAAAGGGATAGGGTGTGACAGAACTTTTCCTTTCCCTTTTCCAGCTCAAAAAAATTATTATTTCGAACGCAAGATTTGATTTGTCTGATTTGTCTTTGTATTTAAAACATTTTTTGTATTTTTTTGTAATTTTTCATTTTTGGTAAATTTCTATTTTTAAATTGAGCAAAATGAAGACTTTGGATCGTCTATTATTGAAAAAATAACTAATGCTTCCTCTATGAAGAAGCAAATACATTTGCTAACGGGAAGCAAAGTGCTCGTGAAATGAGCACCATATAATTATAAATACAAACAAAGTGGAAACACTCGAGATCGAATTCACAGCTAGTTTAATATAATAGTTATTAATATATTTTTTAAATTTAATTCTGTATTAATAGTTTACATTCATATTATAATTGCAAATAATAATAAATAATAATAATGAATAGTTGATATGCGAAGCATATCCCAGTGAACACTCTTATATAACTATAATGTAACAGTTCTAGAACAGAATAGAACAAGTTTTGTAACTGGTTCAGAACACAGTTACACCAGGGGATGAATAATGTGGTCCCTAAATGGATGTAGCAGTTTTGCAACGCTTACAGAACCATGTTCTATTAAAGATCTGTAACAATTCTGGAACAGATGTATATGTCAACAAAATATTTTTAGAACAATTTAGGAACAGGGTTATAGAGTAACCATGTTCTATAATGGTGACGTAACACATATGTAATAATGTTATGATGTAAATCTGTTCAGCGATCGTTCTGTAACAATTCTATATTAGCGTTATATGTCAAAAATATTTTCTAGAACAATTTAGGAACAGTGTTACAGAGTAAAATTGTTCTGTAACAGTTCCGTAACAAACACGCAACAGTGTTACGATCTAAATTTCTTCTGTAATCAGTCCGTAACAATTCCATAATGGTGATACAACGTTTTTGCATGGATTGTAACAATTCCGTAACAGTGTTACAAGGATATGTAAAAAAAATGTTTTTTGTATTATTGTTGCACTGAGTTCATATTTTAAATAACACAATTTCACGCTCGGTCCCCTATACATATAATCGCACGCTTGAACCCGTTGAAAAATAGCAATTGCGAGGGATTCAACCCCTACCTCAACTACCTAACCCGTGTGTACTACCTAACCCGTAGTGTTTTCGGGATCTTGCATATCTGTTTTCAAAAAGTCTTTGCCTCGGCGAGCTTGAATAGATTTTTGACAGAAACACGGATATCGATGAAGAGGCGCGATGGGTCAGCGAGAATTTGTTGATAATAACTGACCCATCCCTCCCTCTTCTGTATTCTCCTTCTTGCATATTTTGGTATTTTGATCCATCGTCAGTTTTCGCCTTCGATTTGAATCATAGCTGAAGCTCTGATCGCACCATAAAGTGAAAAACTGATGGTCCAGAGGTTGGACTCCTACGAGATATTCTCACGAAGGGAGGCATCCATTTCAGCCAGATCTTGGGGCTTAGGAGGAACCTGGATGTAATGTTCCTCCTTAACCAGAAATCGATATCATCTGCCAGGGGGTGCCTGCTTTGCTCGGTTGGTCTTAATGTCGCTTTCTCCTCTTCATCTGCGGCTTGTTCATAAAGGGGTTGGAGAAGCGCTCTGCGTACATATTAATTTTCGAGAGGTAGGCAGCTTGTTTTCGCAAAGACTAATGCGAAATGTGCTGAAGTTCTGGGTATTTCTGGTAACACAGATTGTGCATATGTGCCGAGAAGCCTTCATGGACAGGGCTTATGCTGGCATTGTAGCAGTCCAGAAAGTCATCATTGAGTCGATTCGTCCATTCAATGTGAGCGTTTCGCCAGCTCGTCATCGTGTTTTCATCTAAATTATTGTATGCACCCTGAACTCTAGGGTGAACAGTACTGTTTGTCGGCTCATTGCCGAGTACTCTGCGCATTCGATCGTTTTGAGCCGCATCGAGAACGTTTTGGTGGTTTGATGGTGCGATTGTTGTTCCCACGAGCATCTAGGGAAAGGGATCGTCCATTCCCAGACTAGCATTTTGTGAGGGGCACGTAGGTTCGAGGCATGCCAGCGGACACGTTCTGTGCATGTTACATAAGAAAAAGGTCATATTTATACATCACATTGTTGAAATTGTGTGCGAAAACAATTACAGAACATGATAGTCACACTGTTCTGTAAGGCTGTTACTTTGCGAATATGTAGGAGTTCTGGAATTCTGTACTGTAATTCATATAGAACAGAGTGACAGAACTATTACCTCATTAGAATGTCACACCTGTTACAGACACGGAACATAAAGGTGAAACTGTTCTGTAACACTGTTACTATAAGGATACGTAACAGTTTTGGTATTCTGTAATGTAACTGATATACCACAGAGTGATAGAACTGTTATATCACTAGGACGTCACACGTGTTACAGCAATGGAACATAAATGTCACACTGTTCTTTAACGCTGTTACTGTAAGGATACGTAACAGTTATGGAATTCTGTGATGTAACTGGTATATCACAGAATGATAGAACTGTTATGTCACTATAATTTCACGCGTGTTACAGAAATGGAACATAAAAGTCACACTGTTCTGTAACGCTGTTATTGCAAGGATACGTAACAGTTCTGGAATTCACTAAATATAACTGATATATCACAGAATGATAGAATTGCTACATCACTAGAATGTCACACGTGTTACAGAAATGGAACATAAAGGTCACACTGTTCTGAAACGCTGCTAGTGTAAGGATACTAAGTGGTTCTGAAATTCTGTAATGTAACTAGCATATCACAGATTGATATAACTGTTACTTCATTAGAATGGCACATGTGTTACAGAAATAAAACATAAAGGGGGCACTGTTCTGTAACTATTTTAGACCAGAGTTGTGCCAACGGTCGGGTGCAGACAGTCACTGGAACTGGATAAAAATACGCCGACAATAGGGAAAACTAACGCTCAAAGCCGGCCAACCGAGAAAGAAATATTTTATTTGGTAACATTTTGTTTCTAAATTTACAGCTTACAATTTTTTAAACCCACCCTCTCGTAATATGTCTAAAATGAAAAAAATAATTCATATATTTCTGAGATGATCCGGGCTTTTTCAGCAAAAAAGTATGGCCGAGATTTTGTCATGAACGTTCAAGCAGTTCGATAGCGCAATCGAGGCTGGACTTCAGTTCCCAGTTGGAAGAATCCATCGTCTTCTTCGCAAGGGTAATTACTAGGGTGGGCCGAATTACACGGAAGTTTCTAAATCGAATCGTAATAGCGCGGAAAAGTTGCTACTCGTCGCCCTTGTCACAATAAATTGTTTTTTTTTCTCTGAATTGGACCACATCTTCCGGTCGCACATCGCTTTCAAAGTTTCGAAAAATCGTCAAAAATTGAACACGTTTCATGATTTTTTCTTAGTAAGTTATAGTGATCGTATTTCGTTCAAAATCGGTATGTGACCTCTTCCAAATATCCTTTGACTAAAAAAA
>CAKNXH010061708.1:53236-74672 GCA_932178445.1 Andricus quercusramuli
TCTCGACTTATCTGGTTGGCACGTTGCGCGCAGCGGTAAGGTGAATTCCTAGAACCGGCTGCCGCCCACCTACCTTGGCCATTGGTCAACCCTCGCTGAGGCTCACCTTCCCCCTCCCATCCCATCATATTGCGGCTGATGTATATTTACGTAATACTGTTCTAAATTTAATATATTTTAACGCTTTTAACGCCTTAGCCGATCGCACCAGCACACATCACACGAGGAAAATAACGACCTTAAAATGGCTTCTCTTTACGACATTTGCCCCTCCCCCCACCTTTACAAGAGAGGGGGATGAGAAGGGGAAGTTTTTTTTAGTCAAAGGATATTTAGGAGAGGTCACATACCGATTTTGAACGAAATTCGATTACTATAACTTAGTAAGAAAAAATCCCAAAACGTGTTCAATTTTTGACGATTTTTCGAAACTTCGAACGCGATGTGCGACCGGAAGATATGGGCTGATTTAGGAAAAAAAAATTTTATTGCGATCAGGGCGACGAGTAGCAACTTTTCTGTGCTATTACGATTCAATTGAGTCACTGATGTGTAATTCGGCCCACCCTAGTAATTACGCTGAGCGAGTTGGTGCCGGAGCTCCAGTTTACTTGGCAGCTGTCATGGAATACTTGGCCGCTGAAGTTCTCGAGTTGGTATGTAACGCTGCTCGTGATAACAAGAAGACCAGGATTATCACTCGTCACTTGCAACTCGCTATCAGGAACGACGAGGAATTGAAAAAACTTCTGTCTGGAGTGACCATCGCCCAGGGTGGTGTCCTGCCTAACATCCAGGCTGTTTTTTTGCCCAAGAAGACCGAGAAGAAGGCATAATCAAAAGGCTAATACAACAAAACTATCGCTAAGTCAAAGCTTAAAATCAAACAGTACATTGTTGCAAAAATACGAGTGTTATCTAACGCAAGGGAGAGAATGCAGCGGAGAATGTCAGCGGAGGAATCTCCATCAATTATTGCCAAAGAGGTGAAGAAAGCACTTGGGGCACGAAGAACTTATTCGCTGTAGGACCAGAAGGTATTAAGAACTTTTGTTGTGAGAAGTTTTGGTCTACACACCAACATCTCACCTGCATCTTCACCTCATATTTAAAGTCGCAGACGCCCATCCTGCTGTGGCTGGTGTTAGGACGCACTGTACTTCTTCTGAAGAAAGGCAACATGTCCAACTCAGAGAACTACAAGCCAATAACTTGTCTGAACACACCTGCCAATTGAACCTCCTAATTCACAGGTGCGTCAGCAAAGACGCAATCAATCCTGCAAGGGCGGATCCAGAAACTGAATTTGGTGGGGGCGATTCGAAAAGTTATGGAGGGGCTACTTTGTAATAGCTGCGTGCATCGTTTAAATTTGCTGTCAAAAACATGAGTTAAACTTGTAATTCAAAAACCTTTGGTGGAGGCGATCGCCCCACCGTGGATCGGCGCTTGCTGGATTGACTACCGAAAATCGTGCTATTAGCGCACAGACTTCTAATCTCCAATATCTTTATAACTGAATTATCCTGAGTACAGCTCACATCGTCGCAAATGGAAGAGATTCTCTCCTAAAAATGGTCAGGAAACACGAGATGATTGGCAAAGGAGCTTTCCTTTACCAATCGGCGGAGCAGGCAGCGGAGACCTTTGACCTGAATCTTGACATCAGAAGTGAGCAAAGTGCATTACTCCATGTAGATGTATAACATTTAAATAGTCATGTAAAGAAAGCCGAGGTAACAAACTTCCGCCAATAGCTGCTCTACAAGAAAATACACGGAAACTTTAACAGAAATGTAGAAGATCAGCCCTTGTTGAAGGGGCTAAGTTTTGCTTTCCTCAGATCATTTGGACTTAATTCAGGTACATAATGTTTCATTTTCGCATACCAGGACGGTGTCACTTTCACCTTAGTAAACCATCCACACATAGTGAGGTGCATAAAGAGATTGATACCCCTTTGGAAAACTAGATTCACTATTTACGTAGAAGACATACCATCCAGGTTCACTATCACGCGGGAATGATGTATTTCTAAAGACACAATGTCGCCCAAAGAGTGCTTTACTACCGCCGTTGTCACTCGTATGAAGATGGATGCGACCCTGCCCTGTCACACGTTCCAAGGGAAATAGATTCAATTGTCCCAAACGCGAAGTGCTAAATTTTCTGGAACTTTGATTGTCGGACAGCATGTGTCTCCATTGCACACTCGAGGCCTGACATTCTTCTTCAGGATAACGAGAAACGAACTATTTCCGTGATCGAATTCTCGGCTGCGGCTGACTACAACATCACTGTTAAGAAGAAGGGAAAGAAGGAGAGGTATCAAACTTAAGAAGGGACCTGTGGCAACTGTACTTATAATATTCGGTTAAAATAATTGTCCTCTTGATTGGTTCTCTCGTATGTGCGAAGCTATCACTGGTTCGCAACCTCAAAGACATACCAGGGTGCCAAAAACATGCCCAGGCACATGAGAGATAGGTGCAGAAGGCTGTGATCCTTGGGTCGCTCCGTGCCTTCAAGACAAAGAGGGCTTTTCCGACCTGTCGTTGTGATTTTGTCGTATCCTATGGACACCCATCGCACGGTCGTGAGAAGTGGCCGTAGCTGTGATTAACCACGGTTCTTCTGCAAACCAGTGTCATTTTCATAGATGGTAGTTGCTCTTAGTGAGACTCTGTCTGGCGTTGTGATTCCATCGTGCCCTGTGGCCAATAATCTAAGATTCCATTTATTCAAATAAGTCCTTACGATTGGTGTTAAAAATTTCAAAAAAAGTCCGAAAAAAGTTAAGAATTTCGATGGTTATATGGGGGAGAATACGTCAAGTGTTCACACCTAAAATTATTGTTTTTTTTTATCGGGTTGAAACTTGGCTGAATTATAGTTTCAGTGAACCTATATTAATTCACCAAAATATAGGTTTCATAGTCATGCAGAAGAAAAAGTGGAAATGGAAATTATTTTGTAGTCAAATTGAGATTTTTACGCTTGAGGGAACCTCGTCATGATTATAGAATATACATACAAACAAAAAATTATTTCAAGGTAGTGAAATGTGAACCCGATTTTCCCATGTATGACTTCAAAGAGTGTAAAAAAACTATTTAAAAAAAAAAGCAAAAACAATTTTGACATTAGGGTTTTTCCAGAATAATCAATTTTTATTTTTATTTAAAAAAAACATTTCATTGAAACAAAATTGTTATAAAAGTCTTGGAGCACATGAAAAGATCTTTCCAACACACTATAATAAAATTACAATCGGATAATCCTGAAAGAAGTTACACTAACGTGAAGGTGAAAAGGCACATGAAAAAGTAAAAACTTCAGGCCCCTTTATATTGACAACCGGTTGATAAATTGGCCTATAGTTTCGTGAATTAATATAGGTCCACTAGGACTTTAATTCAGCCCCATATTCTAGATTAACATATTTATGTTATTTCTATTTTTAAGACAAAAATAATCTCGACAGAAAAGGTTACAATTTAAAACCCCGAAGTACAGCGAGTGGACTTAAGGGTCATTCACAAAATACTTGATACGTTTAGGGGTGGGAGGGGAGTCTATCGAAGTATCATTCTCCATGTTAAGAACAATAGAAAAAGTATAACGCGGGGGGTCACAAGTTCCTGGAAAATGTATCACGTATTTTGTGAATGGCAACTTACCCAGATAACAAAATACCTACACAGTTCGAGCATTATGGGTCGCACGCGTGCTGATAAGGCCGAATTACGTGAGTTCATATCACCACGCAGATGTGTCTTCCATGTGGTCGCATATATTTCGCACTTCGTGCGAGCTGCACGTACTAAGAAAACATGATATTAAATACCAATTACAGATATAAAATTATCAGAGCACGAAAAACCGAAAAACCGACGCCAGACAAATGAATAACACGCGCGATGTAGCCCGCCATCAGTGAAGTGTAAGGTTGGTTCGGGGATGAGGAGTTCGGTCCGTTGGCCGCTGGTGGTGAGGTCAAATCAATATGGCGTAGGTGACTGAAGGGAAAATTTTAAAAAAACTAATTAATGAAATAATAAAGTCGATATTTTTTTCATATTGATTTCGATATTTTATTCAACAGACACTAACAAATAAAAACTAATTTCCAATTTTACCCAATAAAAACATTTTTAATTTGTTTATTTATACTTTTAATTTAATAATGAAAAATTGTAGCCATTCATGCAGACATTGCGTTCTCATTGTGCTCGCACGTGTGCAAGCACTTTGCGGCTCCTTGCACTCGCACTTAAGTTCCTATCACGCACGGTGTTTCGAGAATGCAGCATTTGTGCACGCACGACGTGAGACTTAACGCGTGCGAGTAAAGTGCGACGCATGATTGTTATCTGGGTAAGAACTAATCTCTTTATCCTTTCGATACTTCATGATTTTGCGAAATTGGATATCAATAATGTTGGGCAAATTAGTAGAGGAGCGAAAGCGAATTTGAAAAGCTTCAGCGTAAAAACGGTTTGAATGAGCGCCAGAGGGAAAGCGGATTGAAATACGTTAAGGGCAGAAACGGCTTAAGGCGCATTCAGACAAACGGTTCCCGGCTACGATTACGATTATGATTGGAACCGTCCACCAATCAGCGCGTAGCACGATCCGGTTACGGTTCAGGTTGCGCGTTTAGGTTTCTCTCTATTTTCAACCGTGACGATTTGGACCGTAGCCAATCACAGCGGTCGATGAAGTCACGTGACTAATCAGCTGTTTTCAACTGCCTTGAGGAAAATACTCTCAGGCGTCGCGTTTTTTGTTTACGTGTATCAAGAATTTGAGATAAAATGGCCCCGAAACCTCAAATTTGGACAGAGGATGCGGAATTCAACCTCGTACATGAAGTTCAACAACGACCAATTTTGTGGGATATTAAAAATAAGAATTACAAACGAACTGATTTAAAAAACCGCTCCTGGGACGAAATCGCCCAAGCCCTTGGGAATCAATTCGATGGTAAGTTTTCTTTTATTATTTATATATTCTATCTTATTTTTTTCTGTGCGAGAAAATTTGCTTTTTTTCTTATTAGATAAACAAGAGAAATTATTCTTGTGTAAATTTTACACCCATATATTACAAAAATTAGAGCACTTTCCAAACTTTTTTTCCACATTTTCATCGATGCACAACATATTTTTCTACAAAAAAGTTTAACTTCGCTTTTATTTTTAATAATCATAAACATGTTTAACCCTTAAAGTAATGTTTAAGTTTAAATATATGTAGGCTTCCAAGTGATCCACAAAACTAAAAGTACCAATATGCACTACTGAAAAAATTAAGGAAGCAACAAAAATCTGCAATTTTTCGGTGATATTTGACAGGTTGTATGTAAGTGAAAAATGCTTGTATCCGGATAAAAAAATGCATTTTGAAGCTTTAAGATTCTCGTTCTCATATCTTTTAGCTAAAATTTTTTAGGAGCTACAATCAATTGTATGGGCCATATAGCCTGTTTATCCAGCTTGAATTCAATTTCTTAAATTTTTTATCTAAGTCCATTTTTGCGTGGAAATATCAGACATTAAATATGCAAAAAAAAATTTCGCGATATTTCTTACAATTGCGTGATAATTGTAGCTCCTGAAAATTTTTAGCTGAAAGATATGAGCACTAGAATCCTCAAGCTTCAAAATACATTTCTTTATCTCGATATCATTATTTTTTACTTACATACAGCCTGTCAAAAATCACCGAAAAATTTCGAATCTTTTTTTCCTCCTTAATTTTTTTGAGTAGTGTATTTTCCAAAGTTCTCTAGAAATCCCACAAAATCCGTTGAAATCATTCGAAAATATACACATATAAATTTCAACAAAACTTGACGATTTTCTTCTTATAAAATTTCAGAAATTATTAATAATTATTTATTCATTTCCTTCATTAATTTCCAGCTGAAATAGTAAAAAAACGTTTTACAAATATGAAGGACATCATTTCATATAAATTACATTTTGCGATTAAATAAAATATGTTTACCTTCTGAATTTCATTGGATCTTCCAATGACAACTCCAAAAATAGTTTATGGTGAATTCCGTACTGTTCCCGACGCAATAAATAACGCTTCACTCACTCACTACGTTGTACTCTTTTTCTTTTACTCTCTTCTTCAATAAAAATTAATCCCATAAGCATACTCATCATTTTTCGCTTTTTTTGGCGATTATATTCTTCGTCCATAATATATGACAATTCACGAAAACACAATATATGAAAACAACCGTGACGGCAATCGTGGGCGAAACCGATGCACAGTGTGCATGGACCGGACCGTCAATCGTAACCGTAATCGTAACCGGGAACCGTTCGTCTGAATGCGGCTTTAGACGCCTAAACCGTTTCTCCTCGCGGCCAAAACTCAAGCCGTTTTTCCTTGTAGTCTCGTGGAAACAGTATCTTCAGAACGTGGGGTTTTTCGGCCCCCACCACTTTCCCATCAGGGAGCAACACATGCAAACGTAGCGTGTCGGTGAGTCAGCTCTGTTACATGCTGCGTAGACCAGCTTCGTGTAAAGCCGAAAATGCACGAGCACGAACTTGTGGCTCGGGCCGAGCCGAGCGCATTACTAATGCGCTGGAATTAAATTTTATTCTGATTAAAATTGTGAAAAAGTTATTATTGGTAAGGTGATTTAATAAAAAAATGTCTGATAAAGTTAAAGTAGACGACCTGGGAATGAAATTCAGTCCCGGGAAAACGAAAAGTAAAATATTTTGTTCTGTTTATAGATGCTCAAGCAAAGCCTGTAAAAATTAAGATGTGCGGTTCCATCAATTTCCTGATAGTAAAAAAAGTTGTGTGAAACTGATTATAACAAAAGCGGATTTGAAGAAGCGATTGATCTCTTAGCGGGGCTGAATTATAATCTTCAAGTGCTTTTGCTTGTGGAGTGTTCCACAAACATTTCATATCCGTGCAAGATACCAGCTCTAAAATCCTTATATCAGTACTATAATAAAAAATATATACTTGAAATCAATTTTACAAAATTAATCTAAAAAGGATCATTACAAAACACGCTTTCATAGATATGAACAGAGAAAATAATGAGTTTGGCAAAATAAATTCGGATTTCTTTGGCTTGTTATGACAGCACAACATAACCTCCAAATTAGAAAATCAGGTTTTTTGTCAAAACATGGTATCATTTTCTTGAATTATGCAAATTGATAATTCCTAAGTATAACTTTTATTATTATAATATTAAATAAAATACTTTTTGTTTATATAAAGCATATTTATGATAGATACTTATGCAAATGTAATAAAACTGCAACCACATGTTTGCACTTTTCACTCTAACCGGCCTTGCAACGAGATTTCATGGATTTTATAATGCCCTGGAAGCTTATTTTCCCTTTAATTTCGCGAGGCGTTTCTTTAAGATATGAAGATTGCAAACAAAATGCAATTAAATTGATATTGGTTTTGTTGTTCAACTCGTTGGGCATTTTGCCACAGAATAAAATGTGTCCATCATGTAAAACCTTTTCTCCTTCTATCAAATTTCTAGAAAACAGTGTAGAAGCAGTAAATTCGCAAATGTCACTAATGCTTAGCATAATTTCAGTCGTCATTATCGCAAAAAACACTTTAAAACTGCTGTTATCGCGTGTATTATTTCAAAAGTGACCTCGTTGTTTCCACCATATTACCTGTCACGTGACGATGTGACGTCATGATTTCAGATCCCAATTAGCAGGTTTGGGTTGATTTTTGTTTTCACGAATAACACCTGACATACCTATGTATGTAAGGAAGTCCCGAAATATTTTTTATTATGTCTTTCAGGAACGTATATAGGATTTTAAGATTAGATTAATAATATTCATCTTTTTCAAGTGATTTCATTTTTTATTATTTATGTTTTATTTTTTCATCCATTTCGAATATTGCAAAGTTTGAATGATAATAAATAATTATCATTTTAAATTTAATGTATAGAATTAATGAAAATAAAATTGATAAAATTTTAAATTATAAAATAAAATTAATTAACTAATTTAATTAATTGAATTATTAATGAATTAAATTGATTATAAAATTTTATAAAATTGAATTAAAATTGAATTAATTAATTAATTTAATTGGAATTTAATTGAATCAATTATAAAATTTTAAATGCTCTTGCCAGGCAAGAGCATTTAAGTAAATTTGAAATTTGAAGAAGCAAGACTTGCCTCTTCAAATTTACTCCGGTTTTAAAATCCCGGATGACTATACATACACAGGAGACAAGATTTCACGGCCTAAAATGTTTTAAATTTTGTGTGGCATAATTATCTTAGTCACATTTTTAGTAAAAAATTATTTTTTAACCGATAAAAAACATTTTTCCAAGAAAATAGTTATTTAACCAAAGAAATTAATTTTTAACTAAAATAGATGAACTTTCAAACAAGGATGATAACTTGCTACCAAAGAAGATGAATTTTCAACTAACAAGATAATTTTTCAAGAAAAAAAAAACTTTCCAAGAAAATTGTTCAATTTTCAACTTTTGAAACGAATTTTAAGCTAAAGCAATAAGTATTCAACCAAAAATGAAATAGTTGCAATGAAATAAAAAATATAATTTCCGACAAAATAATTTAATTTTCAAAGGAAGAAATGAACTTTTAACTCGAAGATATGAATTTTTAAGCAAAAATGGAACAGTTACTTTTCGGTGCGAAAAATTAATTTTAAATAAAAAAAAAGCAATCGAATTTACAATAAAATAGTGAAATTTTCAATCGAAGAAATGAATTTATCAACAAAAATACTAATATTCTACCAAAAAAGATGAATTTTCAACCACGTAGTTGAATTTTCAAAAAAAAAGATAAAGTTTCAACCAAAAATGGAATTCTTATATTTTCATTAAAATAAATAATTATTACCCCAAACAAACAAAGTTTTAACAAAATATTTAAATTTTTAAGCAAAACATTGAATTTGCAAACAAATAATTTAATTTTCAAACCAATAATTTTCTACCGAAAACAGGAATACAAGATTTAAAAAATCAATTTTTAAACAACAAAAAAACAAATTTTCAACAAAATAGATAAATTATCGACGAAAAACGGTTACATCATCAGTTTAAAAAATAAATTTACAACAACAAAAAAACATTTTTTCAGCAAAACAGCTTAATTTAAAACAAAATACATGAACTTTCAACCATATAGTTGAATTTTCTACTAAAAAGATAAATTTATAACGGAAAATGGAATGTTTAATCTTGATCTAAAAAAATAATTTTAACAAAAAAAAAACAGAAGGTTTACAAAATAGATGCATTTTCAAACAAATTAATGAATTCTTAATTAAAATAGATAAATTTTTAAACAGGAAGAATAATTTAATAACAAAGAACATGAATTTTAAACTGAGAAAATTCAACTTTCGAGCAAAAAAAAGCAACAAATTTTCAATAAATTAGTTAAATTATCATTAAAAAAAATTGAATTTTTAACCAAAATAGATGCATTTTCAAACAAGAATAATTTTCTACTACTAAAAAGATGAATTTTCAACTGAAAAAGACAAATTTTCAAATAAAGAACACATTTTGAACAAAATTGTAAAATTTTCGACTTTAAAAATGAATATTTAAACTTAAAAAAATAAGTATTCAACCAAAAATGGAGTATAGTCACATTCTCAAACAAGAAATTCAATTTACGACCAAATAGTTTAATTTTCAGAGAAATAAATGAATTTTCAACTACAAAATATAAATTTTCAACCAAAAATGGAACAGTTAAATTTTCAATTCAAAAAATTAAATTTGAACAAAACAAAAAAACGATCGAATTGACAGCTGAATAGTTAAATTTTTGAACAAAGAAATGAAGGCACAAACAACAAGAGTAATATTCTACAAAAAAATGAATTTTTAACCACATAGTTGAATTTGCAATTAAAAAAGATATGTTTTTGACCAAAAATGGAATCGTTACATTTTCGGTAAAAAAGGTGATATTGAACGAAGTTTTAGCAAAATATTTACATTTTAACTAAACCAATTGAATGGAAAACAATGAATTTTCAACAAAGGAAAGGAATTTTCAAACGAATAGTTTTCTAAAAAAAAGACGAAATTCCAACGAAATTAATTTGCAACCAACAAAAAAATGAAATTTTCCATCAAATAGGTGAATTTTGAACCAAGAATGCCATAGTAACATTTTTAGTGAAAACAAAAATGATTAAAAAAAGAACGAAGTTTAAAAAAATATTAAAAATTTCAACCAAAAAATTGATTTTTCCACCGAAAAGATGAATTTTCAATCAAAAAGACGAATTTTTAATTGAAAAAAAACTAATTTTCAACCAAAATGGCATAGTTACATTATCATTTCAAAAAATTAATTGTGAACAAAAGTAAAGTCATTTTTCAACAAATGAATTCAGTTTGCATGAAAGAAATGAATTTTAACCAAAAAAGAAAAGTTTAAAAAACGGAATAATTAAATATTCAATAAAAATTAATTTCTAACAAAAAAATAAAAGGATTTCTAACAAAATTGGTAAAGATGGAACCATCTTCAAGCAAGAAGAATAATATTTTACCAAAAAAGACTAATTTCCTCAAAATACATGAATTTACAACCAGATAGTTGCATTTGTCAACTGAAAAATATAATTTTTCAACCAGAAAGGGTATATTTTAATTTTCAGCTGGAAAAAAAATAATCTTGAAATCTTTCTCTGATAATTACCTTTCTTTTCAAGCTATTTTAGACTCTAATTACAATTTTGCGGATTTTAGGAGAAAAAGCCGAAAAGTTATTAACTTGACCTCATATACTTTCTTAATATATTAAAACTTTACAAAACCTTTACTGTTTTAAAATACTTATCTCAACATTACAAAATTTATTTTTTACAATTTTATTTCAATTGTGAAATAAATTTAACAACATTTATTTTGTAAAGAAATATATCATGATTTTAAAAGGACAAAGCAATTTTAAAGGTAAGTCTTTGTAGCATTTTAATAACGAATGAACATATTTTCAGAATATTTTTCCTTGATTCTGCCCCAGGATCAATCGTGGGACAAAAAACCGTGGAGAAATTTTAAATAGAGAGAGTACTCTGTATACATTAATAATAGTATAATAATTATAATAATATTCATTATAATAATATTTATATCAAGTATAACTTACATAATTAGAGATTTTAATGATTAAAAAAAGTAGTATAGGGTTTCAGTACGTGTAGAGCGTGGCGAAGCACAGAGAGTTCAAACAATATTGTAGGGTTGTAACGCTTCGTTTTTCGCCCCGCTCCACAAGTTCTCAAAACCGGATTAATTCTCATAATGCAAACCATCAACAACTGAAATTGAGTGATTGTGGATTCTCTTTTGTTAAAGCTTTTTCGGCTTCAACGAATACAATCTCATCACGTTTTTCGTGAGAAAAAAAGGGTTAGAAGCAAATTTGTAGACCTAATTTGAAGTAAATTTTGTTGTTCAACATTTTATTGTATCTTGTGTTTTATTGTGCAAAAAATTAATTTGTTTATTTTTAATGTCATTTTTCAAGATTAAATCAAAAACTACGCGTCTCGTCAAAATATGATTAATGCAAAATTTGTAGCTCTTATTTCGGTGAACAACTTTTGTCTTTTTTTTTTGTAGCTTGTGTCGTTTGTCCAAAAATTTGATGTTTCGTTAACGTCGTTTTTTACGAATAAAACATAAACTACGTGCTAAATCAAAAAGTGAGTAACAGCGAATTTGTAGACAATTTTTGGGTGCACAATTTTTGTGTTCTCATCTTTTTTCGTATCTTGCATAGTTTGACACAAAATGGAATTTTTCATTTTTTGTACGATCAAAATTTGAATTTCCGGTTTTTCAAGAAAATTCAAAGAGTTGTTATGATAATCTTGCAGAGCTGTCAAAAACCATATTTTTCCTCCCTTGACTTTTTTTCCATATCGTGCGTTGTTTGGATTAAAATGTTCATTTTAGTTCTAATTTTTGGATTGTGAAAATACTATAACTCTAATAATTTGGTTTTTATCGAAAAATGTCGTGCAGATAAATTGTTCGAATTTTTGAGTACTACGAATAGCCGTACATGGAATTTTTAAATTAAAAAAAAATGGTCTCAAAAATTTTCAAAATGCTCTAACTTTTTGAATTTTGATCCAAAATAGCTGGACAACAAACTGGTCCTTCTCATGTAGGCCCTAAAATAGTGTGACAAAGCTCAATCTAATCTGATCTGTCCGACAGATGCACAGATACCTTCGTACAAATCGTTTTTTCTGACTCAGGGTGTCTCTAAACGTAGAGATTTGGTAAAAACCGACTATGTCAAATTTTACATAAAACCAACCTTTTCATTAGAATGAGAAAGTAAAAAAAATAGATTGCAAATTCAAATGGCTGGGTGTCATTGTACATCACGAACACCCAAATATTGACATTATTTTAAGTGCGAGTGTATGCATTATACAATTCGCACGCTGGAACGAAAGCCTGTGGAAAAGGCGAGGAAAAAATCGAGTCTCTGTTTTATCACGTGATCGGAACTTCCTCCACTCGAACCAATAACTGGCTCCTGCCCCCCCCCCCTCCCTTATAACATGTTCGGATTTTCTAACACGTGCTACCGTATTTTGTTTTCACTGTTCAATTGTTTTCGTCGCGAATAATTGCAAGGAGGTATTATTTTATCATTTCAGTTTTCTTGTTGAATTTTTTTCGAAATTGATCGAATGTTTGTTGTTTTATGATTTAAATTTTTGCGGTTCTACCGTAATATTTTCTAAACATGGATATCTATGGAAGTGGTAAGTTTGTTATAATATGAACATATTATAACAAACTCGGGAAAGCTCGGGTTCGTGCTCGTGCATTTTCGGCTTTACACGAAGCTGGTCTACACAGCATGTAACAGAGCCGACTCACCGACACGCTACGTATGCGTGTGTCGCTCCCAGATGGGAAAGTGGTGGGGGCCGGAAATTCCCATGTTCTGCATGGGTTGGGACTGTGAGTAAAAGCGGGTTCAGTTCAGACTGGGAGCCAAAGCGGGTTGAAGTCCAAAACCGTTTTTCCCCGCGGAATAATTTCAGTTCGCTTCTACTCTGACGCTCATTCATTCCGTTTCCACTCCCATTCTTTTTTCAAGTCTTCTTTGCGTTGACACGAAAACTGAAACCGCTTCTCTTCTGCAACTTATTTTGCACCGCTCTTACTCTCAGCCCGTCAACTGAAGGGTCCGCGGTCTAAACCTGTTAACTGACATTTTTTTCGAAATCGACTTTTTTGCACTTTATTGAAGTTTTTTAATATGCGGCCACTACCCTTCCAGCCGCATGTCGAAATTATCATTTTTTTAAAATGAATTTTTAAAAAATGCGTTTCGGTATCTGCAGCGCTGGTCCGCGGTCTAAACCTGTTAACTACTTATGGCGGCTTATGGAGAATTCGTATTTTCAATCCGTTTCGCTAAGCTAACTCGTATAAAAAGACTAAGGGGAACGTGTGACTGGGTGTGTTTCATCGTGTATGAAAGTGTGAATCGAGTTTTGGAACTGTATCCACGTCACCTTTGCCAGTGTCACCTACGTTGCCTTGAAAGTACACACACGAGTGCCACGCTATTGTTTACAAGCGATCGTAAACAGTGGTAAGTAACTTTTTTGATTCATACGACTATTTTTTTATTAGCATTGTTCAACGAACATTTTGATATATAACACTTATCTGTAGATGTACCGAGAGCATAGAAAACATGCGAACGAGGGAAAAAATCGAAACGCTTGCGCCCTAGGAGCGCGCTCCTGCAGATAACAGGTTTAGACCGCGGAACCCCTTGCAGATAACATATGTACAAATTCAAACCGCTGCAAAAAGTTTAATTTCATTAGAATTGTTATAAGCCTTATGTATATTATTAGCATTGCGGTCTTCAACAAAATTATCTTAGAAGTTTGAATAAATCTTTACAATTTTCAAAATGAAAACGTTTTTCCGTCACTGTATAAAATTTTAAAAATGTCAGTTAACAGGTTTAGACCGCGGACCCTTCAACTAAAATATTCGAGATTCAATTTTGGAGGACGACAAGAAGAAGGGCAATATACATTGCAATATCCAGAAACAATAATTCACATAAAATAATGAAAGGCAATTCACAATAAAAAATTTCAAATTAATTCAATATATTTAGAAATAACTAGTGATGGGAAACCTCGTGGCCTCGCGTGACTCTAATTCCCAAGCAAACACAGTGTGATTGGTCAGATGCTGCTGAATTTCTTGGCGGAGATCCCGGCGGAATCTACAACGAAAATGCTCGACAAGTGAATTCCACACATGATCCTGGCGGGATCTTTGCGAGTAATTTTGCCGGCGCAGCGTTAAGAGACAAGGCCGCCTGCATACTTCCCCCTACGAGATTTGTTAGGAACATCTTGGCGGAGTTGAAATGCAGTTTACGAGATATTTGTGGTTTTGTGAAAATTGATCTAAATGATCGTTTTTGGGGGCTTTTTAAGACATCATACTTCAATCTGTGCTCTATCTGCTTGCAATATAATTCTGTCCCGAAAGTGACCAATTTTTATGTTTTAACTATTAACTTAACACGGCACTCGCCAAATTTGGATGCATTTTTCTCCAGAAGTTGGTTTTCGAAATGCCAACATCAAAAGTGCCCTGTAGACTCTTTTCTCACCTTAAGTGGTTCATTCTGGGCTTGAAATGTCGTGCATATATCCGGCTATCTAACGCTATACGCAACTTGATACCGACAAAGGGGTATCACTTTTTCTCATAAAAAAATGTTATGATTGTCATAGTAATTTAAATTTCAAATTAGAACAACATTCAAAACATCAACATTTTATGACGATGTTTATTCTTTGATTAAAACTTAAAAGAGTTATTTCATATTTTCATATTCAAAAGAAACATAATCGGAACAAGTTTCCATACGGAGTAAATTACTTTATAATTATTTTTTTTCTATAGTCTATAATTCTTGAAAACATCAATGCTTCACATTAATTGTAATTCATTATTAGTTCATGCACAAATGTGTGCTTATTTAATGTTTGTTATTAGAAAAGGTTGAAGTGTACATATACATTTAACTAAACATCTGCTATTATTAACTATTCAGACTGTTTCATGACTTATTTACATAAATGGAAATATAAACTAAAATTCTGTACGATACTGTGATTACTTCTTTCAGTTTGTTTTGGAATTTGCCACTTTTAACATACGAGCGAAACTCTGTACACATTCAAAATCAATTTTTAAAAGATAGAATTAGGTTCTGGTCCAATAAATTCAACACAAAAAGCGAAAATGAAATTTGGGTATTTAGTATTAAATGTAATCGAAAAATGAACAAAGCTATACTCTTATTTTTAAAATGTTGTCCTGCGCCATCAGTGAAATAGTAGATATTCTTTGGCCTGAAATGAGTTTTCAAGTAATCTACGATTATTGATGTGTAAACATCTTAGACCTCAATATGGGGAGTCGCGCCTGATTCGAATGAAACCACGACTGTATAGTGTAACGCAGGCCTGTGACACACACGTTGTTTCTTATGGCACAGACCGGAGGCTCGCTTTTCTTCACCTACAGAAAGGAGCCCTGCAGTCTCTCTCTTTGCCCATCTCTCTCTCTCTCTCTCCTTCTCCATCTCTCTCTCTCTCTCTCCTTCTCCATCTCTCTCTCTCGCTCTCTCTCTCTCGCATTTTGAATTCATATTAAATTCTGTGGAGTTCAATTTAGTAAGCGATAAAATATACCGGAAAAGAAAATTGAAATCCGGCATATTTTGCCGGATTAGAATACTTGATCTTATATTATCTTAAAATCGTGGTAAATAATTGTTTTCTGGATATAAGTGATAGAATTTATTAATCTTCTTCAGGAAATATAACTAGCCTAATTCTAAATGTAGATGCGTAATATAAATGCCATACAATGTGTTCTTTCAGAGAACTCATATCGGTCCGCACCGGTATTTTATAAACAAAGCTTGACTAAGCAGACAAAGGAGAAAATGCGTTTTAGGAAAGGGGCCGTACGTAAATTACGTAACGGATAATCGACCCTCTCCACCCCCCATGTAACGAACCGTAAAAAAATGTTTCTGCCCCCCTATTGCTGTACGTAATTTATGTTTTCCAGAAGTAATAAGATATGGGACTTGAAACTAGTTGAAATTAGTTGTATTTAATATAATGCGTGCTGTGCAGGGAGAAAACTTCATTTTCAAAATTCTATGATTTTTCTTCGACCACTTTTTTTTCTTTAACCATTAACATTCAAATCCCATTAACATACATATGGGGCGTTATTTCTCAAGTGTACCCACTCAAAAAGTCGAAGTTGTCTGATCTAAGTTAAACCTAGGCAAAGTGTTGTGCTATTTAATAGTAGTATATGGGGGAAAAATTGTGTCATTCGGATAAGTATTGACCGAGGGGGAGGGGGTAAAAGTTTAGGGATTTTCGTGGATATCGTCTATTTCGGCAATTTTTAACTCTTCTAATAGCGATGAAACATTTTTTGTCTAGTACAGTTTCGATAGGGGTTTTCACGCCCTTTCGATTGGTGCTACGCATTTTATCGAAAAATAAATATTTGACCTACAAAAATGAAGGTCAAAAAAAAATTTCACTTTTTTTGGAAATACGAAAGGTTTTTTTGTTTTTTTTTTGTCTTAAAAGAAAGCCTAGGTTTTTTCCTATAAGACCATGCAGATTAGAAAGTGGGATTCAAATTTTCAATTTATGAAAATAAGCGTTGAGTACTCCGGTACGCTCGTGATACTGGCGCTAGAGCCCCGCAGCGCACCGTGGTGCCTTCATGGTATTGTTTTTTTTCAAAAGTAATAATATATGCTAGTATATTTGAACGCTCTCTGCATTTTGCAGGGTTGAGACTGCCATTATTTAAATCCAAAGTCTTGGAGTCGCAGACAACTAATGGTCGAATTCGAGACATCCGAACGACAAGCTAAAAATGCGAAAAAGTTAGTTGCTAACAATGGGATTTTAACTCTGCCTACGCCAAAAAGAGGAAAGCCTTTGAGTCTTGAAACTGAAGACCTCGTATCCAAATTTTATGAGCGTGACGACGTAAGTCGCTTAATGTCTGGAATGAAGGATTGTGTGTCTGTTCGAGTGAGTGACAAGAAAGTTCTCGTTCAGAAAAGATTGATTTTGTGCAATTTAAATGAATTGTATGCAGAATTCCTGTCAGAACGTGAAGATATTAAAATAGGCTTCACGAAATTCACACAACTCAGACCGAAACATTGCGTTTTGGCAGGCAGTAGCGGTACCCACACAGTATGCGTTTGTGTTCACCATGAAAACGTGAAGTTAATGCTAAAAGAAATAAACATGCAATATTTAACGAACGATTCAGAGTTAATTTTGAATGGTTATCGCGATTGTTTAAAGTTAACTGTGTGCCCTGATGCGACAAGTTCCTGCCAATTAGGAGAATGCCAAAATTGCCCGGGTATTACTGAAATTAAAGATAACTTGATTGAAGCTTTCGATCAGGAGGATTTGGAAGAAATCAAATTTGATTCTTGGCTGCAGACTGACAGATGTACTTTAAAGACACTGATGCTGAATGTTGATGAATTTGTGAATGAGCTTTGTGAAGCGCTGCTGAAGCTGAGAACGCATCATTTCCTTGCTACAGAGCAGTCATTATTTTTCAAAAATCTAAAGATAACTTTGAAAAATGGGGAATTCGTTATATCATTTGATTTCGCTGAGAACTATAAGCTTGTGCTCCAAAACTCGGCGCAAGGATTCCACTGGAATAATGATCAGGCCACAATATTCACAGTAGTTATTTATTATGTAAAAGATGGAGAACTCGAGCACAAAAGCATGGCAATCATAGCAGACAATTTGAGTCATGACACTGTTACCGTTTATGAGTACCAGAAGATAATTCTGAATTGTCTTAAGGCAAATTTTTCAGTCCAAAAGGTGTACTATGTCTCAGATGGAGAAGGTCAGAATTTCAAGAACAAGAGCAATTTTGCTAATATCCTAGCTCACAAGGCAGATTTCGGAATCCCAGCTGAGTCGAATTACAATCCTACCGCTCATGGTGAGGGTGCATGTGATGGCATAGGGGCGAATGTTAAACGAAATGCAGCCAGGTTTAGCCTACAGTGTTCCGCTGAAGATCGCATTCTAGATGCTCCATCTCTATTTCAGTGGGCAAAGAAGTACTGCAAGGAAACTGAAATCATTTTTAGTAGCAAGGAAGATCACGAAGCCACTGCTGAAGATCTGAAAAGCAGATTCGATGCTGCAGTCACAATCAAAGGGATTTCGCAATACCATGCATTCATACCTACTGAAGATGGGAGACTTCAATTGAAGAGATTTTCTTCAGCCACGGAATGCGAATACTTCCCAAAAGAGAAGAAACGAAAATTGGAAAAAAAGTGAAAACAACTGTCACTAAAAAAACAAAAGGCGGAAAGAAAGGCAGATAGAAGACCAGACATCAGCAAAAAAAATCTCCAAGCTTCAATTTTACTTCATCCATAAAACCACTTTTTCGATCTGACCTCTTATTCAATAACTAGATTTTCCAAAATTCAAAATTTTTTCAAAATTCATCAGTGAACGCAGGCACAGACTGGCCGTCTGGAATTTGGGAGATTTCCCGGTGGGCCGCGAGCCTGGAGGGCCGCCGAGGGCATACCTAGGGCCGCACTTAGTACATGGCCCACCAGGACCATGACCTCAGGGCCCTCACCGGAGTGCGGAAGCAATTGAAAATTTTCTATGCACACGGCTCCTACCTCGATGCTTTTTTTTTCAGAAGCCACTCCGGAAAAGGGCCGCTTAGGTACAAAATTCCAGGGCCGCTTTGATGTTCCAGTCCGTCCCTGAGTGAACGCAATGCAGGCATTTAAATAATGGCAGTCTCAACCCTGCAAAATGCAGAGAGCGTTCAAATATACTAGCATATATTATTACTTTTGAATAAAAACAATACCATGAAGGCACCACGGTGCGCTGCGGGGCTCTAGCTCCAGTGTCACGAGCGTACCGGAGTACTCGACGCTTATTTTGATACATTAAAAATTTGAATCCCACTTTCTAATCTACATGGTCTTATAGGAAAAAACCTGGGCTTTCTTTTAAGACCAAAAACAAAAAACAAAAAAACCTGTCGTATTTCCAAAAAAAGTGAAATTTTTTTTTGACTTTCATTTTTGAAGGTCAAATATTTATTTTTCGATGAAATGCGTAGCACCAATCAAAAGGGCGTGAAAACCCCTATCGAAACTGTACTAGACAAAAAATGTTTCATCTCTATTAGAAGAGTTAAAAATTGCCGAAATACACGTTATCCACGAAAATCCCAAAACTTATACCCCCTCCCTCTCGGTCAATACTTATCCGAATGACAGAATTTTTTCCCCATATACTACTGTCCAATAGTACAACACTTTGCCTAAGTTTAACTTAGATCAGACAACTTCGACTTTTTGAGTGGGTACACTTGAGAAATAACGCCCCATATACAAATCAAAAATTTTGAAATTTATTTCTTTCAAACAAAAAAAGTGACTTTTGTACGATAAGAGATGACTTCTTAAGAAAAATGTGAGTTTTTCTCAAAAGATAAATTTTCTACGAAATAGTTGAATTTTCAACCAAACAGTTGCATTCTTATCAAAAAAAGATTAATTTTCTGCTCAGATAGATGCATTTTTCAATAAAAAATATACATTTTCCAAAAAATAGTTGGATTTGTATCCAAAAAACATTTTAATTTATTTTTCAACACCAAAATATGAATTTCTGTCAAAAAGTAAATTTTCTACGAAATAGTGGAATTTTCAAGCAAAAAGATTAATTTTTGAACAAAACTGTTGCATTTTCAAACAAATAATAAAATTTACAACTAAAAAGATAATTTTCAGGAAGAAGCAACTGCAAAAAAAGAAATATAAATACGAAGCAAATAAATTACTAAGAAGAATGTTATATCAGGATTACCGCAAAACTTAATTTTAAAAATTCTCTAATTTTTCCCTAACCACCTTTTCATTTTCCCTGACCATTAATATTCAAAAACCAGAATATTACATTTGTAACATTTTGAACCTAGAATCTTTTATAAGCAGAATAAAATAATTTCAAATAAAAGTTGAAAATTTTCAAATCTATTCGGTTTGACAGTTATTTAAAGTTATATAAAACTCGGAATTTTGTAAGATTTTTTTCCAAATCCCTGACTTTTTCCTGAATTAAAAAAAATTGTTGTTGGCTAGGTTCCTTTTTTCACTCACCAGTTACTTATTTAATTTGTGAATTTCCGAAAGTTACATACATGAATGAAGGACCCCCCCCCCTTCAGTAACAAATCGTAACAAAATCTTTTGACCCCTCCCTCCCCCTCAAGCTGTTACGATATTTAAGTACGGTCCCAAATAAAATAGTTTGAAGAATGAATCAATGAATTTTTTGCGTGTTGAAAGTTATATCATTTTTGAACAATTTTAACTTAAGAACAGTACAATTTAGTGATTATAAGTTGTTCCTTGAAAATCTTAAATGGAAAATTAAAAAAAATGAAACAATGAAAACTTTGAAATTATGAATATATTAATTTAAATGTTTTTGAAAATTAAAAAAAGATTTTGAAGTTTCAATCGGATGCATACATTAAATTAATTACGTAAGTCATTCAAATTGAAATAGTTCAATTTTTAACGTAAAAATCTATAAATTATTCAATTATAAACAGATTCAGAATCGTCTTATAAAATAAATTTTATTATAATCCTATTGTTAAGAGTCATACTACAGTTCAATTTTAAAAATAAATACTTAATTTATATTTACAGTTCATCAACTTAACATTTTTCTTGTTTTCTTTTTTTTTCTCGAAGTTAACCCGTACCACCGAGCCTTTGAAATTAACATGGGGTTTTAAATGGGAAGAGCTTGATTTAGAAAAAAATGGAAAAAAGAGCTACTTGTTATACAATTTTTGTGAATTGTTATTATGCTTGGAAAGTGACCCCAAAAAATGCGAAATAGCAGTTCTCTATTAAATTCATACTAAAAACGGTGTTCTTCGGATTTTCTTCACAAGAATTATTTTTAATTAATAAGGGACAAGTTTCCAAGTATTTTGTAAATAAGTTTTTATAATTCAAAAAATAATTATTTGTTTAAGAATTATATTTTTGTAGTGTATACGGATCCTGTATATTTTGCCGGTTTTTAATTTTCTCTTCCGACATATTTTGCCGGATCTTAATTTTCTCTTCCGGTAAGGCACCCCTGTGACTCGTTATAGAAATAATGTTGGTCAAACCCCTACACCATTCCAACGTCCCGTTGCGTTGGGGGGGGGGGG
>CAKNXH010061708.1:83966-118967 GCA_932178445.1 Andricus quercusramuli
CCCCCCCCCCCCCCCCCCCCCCCCCCCAAAAAATGAGTCAAAACGGGCTACGTAGTTTATGAACGAGCCCTATAGTTCAAGACTCGCAAAGACACGCCTGAAAATAAATCAAAATATTTAAAAAATTTTAGAATTATATAATTTTGCAGCAATTTTAGGTTAGAAACACTAAAACTCAAACATTTTTCAATTGCTCGTTTAAAATCAAACACTTATTAGTTAAAGGTTAATTTTAAAAAAATGTAAGTCGTTTGCAATCAATAATTGTTTAGTTGTTATTTATAAATTTAAACTAAAGAATTTCAATTTCAATTTCGAAATTCAACCAAATGAAACAATGAAAATTCTTACCTCAAAAGGTTAAACTTTTCACTCTAAAATTTCAACAATTCAAGACTTTCTATACAAAAAAATTAACTTTCAATCTGTTTTTTTTTTTAATTTCCAATTTATAATGGCTTATTTTTAATAAACAGGCAGATACTGCTATAGATATTTAAAACATTCATTTTTTTAATTTGAATTTGTTTTAAAATTTAAAATAGTTTTAGAGTGAAAATTTCCAAATTCAAAAAGGTCGCAAAGATGAACTTTTCCGAAAATTGTTTTCATGCTTTTGTAAACATCAAAGTATATATTTGTTCTGACAAATTTTTAATTAGATGATTTTTCCCAAAACTTTACTTTTTATTCATGTTAGTATTAATCTTAGTGATTGTTATACTATTCTTAATCAACGTATATATATGGTCGAATTTTTACCCATTGTAACGTGGTGGCGAACTATCACACTTGGCCAAGCTGATCGCACTCGCCCACTGTCAAGTCACGCTACAAACGATTATGGGGCCCATCCGGATATTGATCTATAGGCTTCAAAAATAATCTAAACAAGAAGGATTATTTGTAAAATATCAGACCATGCCAGACCTGATACATGTCACAACACACGGAAGCAAGCATCTTGTGCCGGCCGACATTCCACATAATGGAACGGTTCGAATTCCATCTACTTGAGTCCCAGAAATCGAGCTTGGGAAGGCAGCACCGACTGGACCGAGAATTGTGGCGCGCGCGGGCAGGAACTGGCGAGTGCAGAGGACGCAGGAGAAATCAGTTTCGTGTGGGCCATTGGCGAGTACATAAGTTCTTGAGATAGATAGAGATTGGTAGCCAGAAAGTTAGTTGGACGAGTCCACAATTTCGGCCGGATTGGCATATTAAAGTAAAAAGGACTTTGGGTTTCAAAGGTTTGAGTAGGTGTTTCCACTCTTTCTTTTCTCCGGATTTTTTTTGTGTTTTTAAGGTTAGTTGAGTTTTCCTGATATTGTTCTGATGCTGGAAAAATGTCGAGAAGTGTTAAATTCGCGAATAACATGAAGATGAGGTTTCAGGCTGACGCCATATTATTCAGATGAGCTTCTTTAGTTTAGGATGAAGCTCTGTTATGTGTATGAGATATCATGGAACTTCAATTGATGTAAAATTAGTAATGGCTGTCAAGGCCATGTTATACATGAGTCACGTGATCTAAATTATCGATAATTTTTTTTACAACTCAAGTTCACACCGAATGAGATATCGAGCTGAAATTTTTGGGAAAGTCTCAAGAAACAATATTTGGCTCGAAATGTTGAAGAAAAAAATATAATGAATACAGAAATTCACAAAAATACCGACCGTGCTGTAGAACTCTGTAACCAATTTTCAATGTTCTCAATTAAACATTTTTGAGGTTCTGGCTCACATGTCTCGAGGAAAATGCTGCAAACATCGGTTGAAAAATTACACTTGATAATATTTGCTGGTTTGGTGCAAATAAACAAATTAATATTGGATATATCCACGGTGTCAGCAAAGTGCAAAGCTGCAAACCCAAGCGAATCCTGTCCCCCTGTCATTGTGTGCTTTTCGGGAACTTTAATTACACAGACTGTTGATAATGCAGATCGCTTGATTTCAACATTTTTCTCCGCTAAGCCAGTCGATATTTGTCATTCCAATAATAAATTTTTTTTTCTCCAACTATACGCTTTACCATACACTGTCCTTTTATATTAATTAATTTTTTGCGCTTTATTCTAACTTTTATTTTTAAATATTATTATACCATTAGGCCATTTCCCTTTCGGGGTGGGTGTGACTTGCTCGGTTGGAAAATACTAGTGTGTAGGTGGGAATATAGGTATTAGGTATAGATATTTTAGATTGATCTGGAATTCTCGTGACACGTTCATTCCGCAACACTGCTCCGACCCAGGTTGCTGATCAATCTCTCTAACGATCACCCCAAGTGAAGAGCCTCACAAAGTTGTTATGTGTGGTTCCCCACTTGGGCCCATTAGTATCCAAGGTCCTTGTTTCAGGCGTCATACACTCTATTCTCACTCTGTTTATAAACTATTTGTCGCCATACTTTTCTGTCCTGGCATACTACTCTAGCTTCCTTTACGTCCATGCATTTTTTCATGCAAGCTCTCGTGTTTCTATGGCTTCTTATGTCTCTTCGGATTAGTGTTTCATTTAAAGATTCTAACCATTCTTTCGGTGTTCTACCTCTGGGCATTCTGCCATTTACCTTACGTTCTCCAAGTCGAAATGAATTGTTGTTGAAATCGTTTGATTTCTGTAGAAATAAACCGATTTACACGTTTGAATATGGAATCTCTTCTGGATAATAAGTCCAATAAAATCTGTAAATTTAAAACTCAAAATAATTTATATATTTCCTTAAAATTGTTGTAAACTTAAGATCCAGTTTTTCCACCTAGTCAGCGAGCAATCATTTCAGAAAAAATGCAGGTGTGCTTACGGGTTTTCGGGATCGTTGATTACGAATCCAATGTGAAAAATTCCGAAAACAATATGGCGGACAATCATGCTGACTAAATTTTTTTTTTTTTTAAATTCGTATAAGGGGGTTTCCAAAGTCGCCAATTACGAATCCGATGTTAAAAATTAAAATAAAAAAATGACGGATCCAATATGGCGGGCGAGTATGCTGAATAAACTTTTGATTCTTATCAAAAGCTGTACAAGGTGGTTTTTGAGGTCGCTGATTACAAATCCGATGTCCGCCATATTGGATCCACCAATTTTTAAAATTTTTTACATCGGATTCGAAATCAACGACCTTATAACCACCCTTATACCAATTTTTTAAAACATCAACCTTCTGCAACGACCGTGTATGTATATGTGACGTGCGCCGAAGAAAGCCTGGCTTACTCTGGAAAAATCGAAATCGAGGTTTTGACACCTTCCGATAGTTTTTGAGTTGCTCTTTTTAATGAAACCATCGAACAAAATTTCCGAGCGTTATTATTGCTAATAATTGAGTTGATATGTACCCGAGAAATCGTGCTTTCGCTCGAGAGCTCGAGATCCCGTGAAACACCTCCCACCACTCACCACTACATCTCCGCGTCTCATCTTTACCCCGTCCGTGAGCAGCGCCGCTATATGCGTGAGAATGTAGTGGCAAGCGGAGAGGGAAGATTTCGTGTTCTTCCCTCTCTTCTAAAAGTCGCGTCTATCGGGTCGACTTCGACCGCTCGTCCTGAAAAATCTCGCTTTCCAGAGTAAGCCCCCTTTCTTCGGCGCACGTCACATATGTAGTAGTAGTTCTCTTACGATCCGGAGGGGAAATGTCGGTTAAACTAATCCAACAGATGGCGCCCCGATTAGGTGGTCTGGCATTTGCATTGAATTGCAAGAAGAATAAGCAAAAAGGATAAAAAACTTAATGCTGTTTACAAATAAGCAGAAAAAGATATATGGAAAAATAAGAGTAACTGCGACTAATAATTCTCAAAAAGAAAAAGTCATGAAAATACTTAGTTTAATATGTATAAAAATTAACTTTGAGATGCATTTTAAAAGGGGTGTTCAAAAATTACGTGAGCATTCTCTTACCTATCTTGACCCCCCCCCCCCCCCCCAATTTTAAGCGTATTTTTGTATTGCTAGTATACAACAATAAGCATCTATTTGGACCCCCTCCCTCTCAAAATGCTCACGCAATACTCGAATAGCCCCAAAGCAGTTCGAATTTTATATTTCTATGTTTTATTTTGCAAATATTATTGATATTATTATTCGTTATATTTTGAAAAAAATTATTCGTTGTGAAAATTATTAATTTAGCTAAGTTCCTTGCGTTGTTTCAAATTTTTTTTTATTTTAAATTATTTTTGAAATTATTCCAGGACTTCTAAATATATATTTTAAAATGATTCGCATGTTTCCTACAAATTTTACAAACTGCTGCTAAATTAAAAACAATTCCTCAAAATATTCCAGATTCTGCTTTGGCAATTTTGGAAATGTTTATACATTTTTCAAAAATATTCTCTTAAAATAATTTTTCCATTTGAAAAACCATTTTTAATTTTCCAAGGATTCTTAACAAAATATTTTTATTCTTTTGAAGCCTTTCGCAATCTTTAAAAAGCTTCTACATTTTATGTTCTAAATCTGCAAAAATATACGTTTTGTTTTAAATAAGGCCGTCGCTATTTGCACCTAAATTTCGGTACGAATAGCCCGATTTTGACTGTGCACACACTTCGTTCAAATTATTTGAAATGATTTCAAATTTTAAATTAATTTTGAATCTTTTCAAATCTTCTAAATTTCTCTTTAAAATACTTGAATTTTTTCAACAAATAATACGTGTTAAATTGTTATTAATACATCAAAAATAAAAAATCTTACTTAAAAATTAAATATTTTTTCCAATGAACAATTAAAATTGCAACGTTTAAAGTTTGAAAGCTCTTTGAAATTTGAACGATTCAAGCCTTTCGAGTTCAACCACTTCAGTTTCAATCGGATGTTTACATTTTTTAACGACTGAGGCTTTCAAATTGAAACAGTTTAATTTTTAACGTTGAAATCTGGAAATCCTAAAATTTTAAAGGGATATAAGATCGCCTTGTCATATCAATTATTTTTCACTTTTCAATACCTAAAGTACAGTTTAATTAATTATATATGAAAAATGATTAATTTATATTTATAGTTGATCAAATAAAAATGTTTTTTTTTCTTCAAAAATTGGATTTTGAAATTCCTGAAATTGAAAATTTACGCTTAAAAATAAAAACCTGAAATGAAACATTTTTGAATCAAAAGATTTTCGAATCACGCACTGTAAACTGAGTGATAACATAATTGAAAAAGATATCAATTCAACTAAATATTCAAGAAACTGTTGAAATTGAACTTGGATAGACTTTTCTTTCAAAAATTTGTCAAATTTACGGTGAAAAAAAATGCACTGTCATTTCCCAGTTTCCGGGTCTCAAAAAATTGCCGGTTATTTCCCGGCTTCCCGGTCAAACGGCCATCCTGTAATAGGTTCGCTAAGCATGGGTCGTAAGTGTGTATAGATTCTTTTTGCCAGTCAGGTTGGATGAGAGTAACGTATGAAACTTAGGTACATTGATAATTTTAACAACAAATAATTTTTTTTAACTATAACAAATCATGAAATTATTTCTTCATGTATCTTTTTCTGTTTATTTGTAAACAGCTTTAAGTTTTTAATTATTTTTGCTTTTTCTTAATGCAATTCAGTGCGAAAGCCAAACTACCTGATCGGGGCGCTATCTGTTGGATAAGTTTCACCGACATTTCCCCTCTGGGAAAAAAAGTGGGGTCGATGCATGGGTCTGAAAAAAAATCAAAAATTTATTTTTTCTATAATTTGCGAAAAAGTGCCAGATTTTCCACCTGTTTTTTGTGTAAACAGTGACCGATTTTAAGTCGATGACGTGGCGCATGCACAGTGCCGACCTTTTCAGGCAACAGTGAAAAAAGTGGACGAATGGAGTGGAAAAAGTAAATTGACGCAGTGACAAAAGTGAGGCACAGTGAAAAAAGTAAATAAAGTGCAAACTACTTCGTGTTACTACGGGTGTGTTCGTGCTGCCTCGGGTGTGCTCGTGCATCGTGCGCAGCCAACTTCATTCTATTTTCCGACTCCGTCCCTCACCTAAAACACCGTCAGTTTCTCCGAAAATACGGTGTTATTGTTGCGTCAATCGACAAAAAATCGCCTTCTTTTTACACAAAAAACAGGTAAACAAGAACTAGCACTTTTTAAACAAATTATAGAAAAAGTATCGTGTCCCAAACATTGAAAAAGCGACGATTTAAAACTCGTGTGATAGCACTATGGGCCAGGCGACCGAAATTTTGGCCAAAATTCGAAAAGTATATGGATTCGACTAAAAATAGATACTCGGGGGGCTTTGGGGCCGCTGATTACGAATATGTAGTCAAAATTCAAAATGGCGGACTTAATATGGCAGCGAAGATTTTGAAAAATATATAGAATTGACTAAAAATATTTACTCGGGGGGTTTTGGGGTCGCTGATTACGAATATGCAGGCAAAAATTGAAAATGGCGGACTCAATATGGCGGCGAAGATTTTGACAAATATATGGAATCGACTAAAAATAGTTACTCGGGGGTTTTTGGGGTCGCTGATTATGAATATGCAGTCAAAAATTAGAAATTAAAAATGGCGGACTCAATATGGCGGCAAAGATTTTGAAAAATATATGGAATTGGCTAAAAATAGTTGCTCGCCGTAGTTTGGGGGTCGCTGATTACGAACACATGCAGTCAAAAATGCCAAATTCAAAATGGCGACTCAATAGGGCAGCGAACATTTTGAAAAATATATGGAATCTACTAAAAATAGTTACTCGGGGTTTTTTGGGTTGGTCGCTGATTACGCATAAGCAGTCAAAAATTCAAAATTCAAAATGGCAGACTCAATATGGCGGCGAAGATTTTGAAAAATATATGGAAGTGACTAAAAGTAGTTACTCGGGGGGATTTGAGGTCGATGATTACGAATATATGCCGTCAAAAATTCAAAATTCAAAAGGGCAGACTCCATATGACGGCGAAGATTTTAAAAAATATATGGAATTGGCTGAAAATAGTTGCTCGCCGTTGTTTGGGGGTCGCTGATTACGAATATATTCAGTCAAAAATTCAAAATTCAAAAAGGCGGACTCAATATAGCGGCGAATATTTTGACAAATATAAGGAATCGACTAAAAATATTTACTCGGGAGTTTTTGGGGTTCTTATTACGAATATGCAGTGAGGAAAATCAAAATGGCAGATTCAATATGGCGGCAAAGATTTTGAGAAATATATGGAATCGACTAAGCATAGTTATTCGGGGGTTTTAAGGGTCGCTGATTACGAACATATGCAGTCAAAAATTCAAAATTCGAAATGGCGGCAAATATTTTGAAAATTCTATGGAATTGACTAAAAATAGTTGCTCGCCGTTGTTCGGGGCAAAATGGGGCACATCATGCTTAAAGTATACATCATAGTGAATAAAATGGTATCTCGTTTTTCTCATTTGGGTGTGAAGTTTTGGAGTGGAGAGAATCGAAAGCTCGCACTTGTGAAGATCATCAATTGACGACTAGATGCATTATGCATACTATATACTTCTGTATAATGTTTTACAGATATTGAAGTCATTTCGTAACCTTTCAAGACACAATAAACCAAAAATTTATTAAAACGAATTTATATTAAGAAACAATTTAAAAATATATTACTTTTTGCTATATCCCTAGCAGAAGAAACGGAAAGGCTCGGAAAGAAGGTTTCGTTCCGACTCTTTCCGAATTGTATGGGACCTTTGCTTCCGATTTCTTTCCGAACGCCTCTCTTTCCGAAGGTTTCCGACGTATTTCCGAACTTTCTCCGATGTGTCCCACTGCATCTACTTCTTTATGAACCTTTCCGATTTCATTCCGAATAAATGTCGCAGTGTCCCAATAGCTTATTCCAAATTTTCACCTGTGTCCCACTAGTTTATGTTCGTTCCAAATGTTCCGATTTCTTTCTGAATAAATGTGCAATGTAAAATATAAATCAAATTATGTAATTATTATATATGTATTATTTATATATATATTTATTTTTCAATAAATAAATATAATATATAATAACATATAATTTACTTATAAATTTATGAAATTTTGTTTAAAATTAAGTGAATTGAATATTAATTTAAATAAATGTATAAACATAATTAAATATAAAAATAAATATAACTAAAAGGAATATAAAACTAATGAATATATTTTTAGTCATGTTCTGCTAAATTTTCAACAATTTATTCAAATTAACTTTAACTTCCGAATTTTCTTCTGTATGTCTCACTGTTATTTATTCTCTATTGAAAATAAACGGTCGTATACGCAGATTTCTCCTGAAAACCTATAAATAGGAAAATTTCATAACTATCAAGAAAGCCTTTTTTACTTCCACACTTCAAATATTCCATTTGCGCAACTATCATTTTAATTACTGTATTTCCTCTTTTCATAAAATTGCTTTTTTGTATTGTGAAAAAAACTGTATATGAGATATAATTTGCCCTAAGCTGGACTTGTACACGCATCACTTGGCTCCATTTCTATACTGACACTAAAAAAACAGATTTACTCCAAGAATAACTGCACAAAATAATGTTTGACTGAAAACACCATGGGAAAATAGGTATTTCCGAAAATTTGTGTGATTCTAAACAAAAATCTTGGGAAAATCGCTATCAGTGTCTCTTGAATCGCCATTTCGTTTCTTCGATTTTATTCATATCGATTATGGCAGGTATTCGATTGCACTAAGCTTGATTGAACCAAAGATCATTTGTAGGAAAGCAATTGAATGTGATTATATTTTTTGTGAGATCTACAAGAATCATTATCATTGGCAGATGTTGACGCTCATTAACGACATTTTTAAAAACTTATAATGACATTCAATTGTTTTGGTTCAGTCGAGTATCAGTGCAATCGAATACTTACTATCGATTGGGTTTATCGATTGCACAACTGAAAGCGAGTGAGTGAGTAAGCGACAATCTTGGATCAAAATGGCGCTGGAGACAAGCAGAGACGACGAGATGCTGTCAGAGCTTTCCCGAAGATTCTTGATTGAAATCGTTGAAAACACAACAAATTTCGGATATTCCTATTTTCTCATAGTGCTTTCCAGTGTTTGCAGTAAAGCGTTATTGCGGGGTCAGTTACTTTTTCAGTAAACCTTGTTTCTTATTGTGAATATGGAAATCGACCAAAGTGACGCTTGTATGGCTTTTCATCATTCAGTCCAGCTCAGTGTAATTTATATTTCATAGTGTATTATTTTTACCATACAAAAAAGGAATTTCATAAAGGACTTATTATAGTAATTACAAATGAGAAACGCGTAAATGGAATATTCGAAATTTGGAAAGTTTAGATGCGATAATATGCAGGAATAATGTACGTAACGTACGAAAGTCAAAAAGGCTTTCTGAGTTATGAAATTTCTCTATTTCTAGGTTTTTAGGAATAGTCTTCGCTGGATTCAAAGGAATCAATAGGATTACTGCAATTTAAAATCCTTTGAAGATAAAAATATATTATTATTATTACGAGAATATTGTTTTTTTTTTTATTCGATTCGGAAAGAAATTGGATACATTCGGAAAGAGTAAAGTGGGGAGTCATTCGGAAATAATCGGAAAGAAGTCGGAGAGTGGGACATTCGGAAAGACTCAGAAAGGTTCATGGGACAGCTCGACGTTCGGAAAGAAATCGGAAGCAAAGGTCCCATACAATTCGGAAAGGATCGGAACGGAACCTGTTTCCGAACTCTTTCCGAAATCTTTCCGACGCGGTCTTTCCGAACCTTTCCGTTTCTTCCGCTAGGGATATCGCACATTACCGATTTTGCATGATTTCCCATGATCAATACAACACGGATTGATATTAACAATGCATATATATGTAAGAATTGGGTTTTAAGTACTTTGAGCTATATACAAAACAATAAATAGTAGCCTGTCTTCAAATTCCATACTTTGTTTTTGGCCAAAATTTCGGTCGCCTGGCCCATAGTGGATAGCCACCCTCGCTCCGCTCGGGTGGCTAACTTCACACTCGTTTTAAATCTCTCGCTTTTTCAACTTGTAGCACAATACACTATAGCATACTCGTCCGCCATATTGGATCCCTCATTTTGTGTTCGGAATTTTCGACATCGGATTCGTACTCAGCGATCCCAAAAACCAGTGAGTAACAGAACTGGGCCCATTTTATAATCATTTTATACTTTTGGGCAGCTTTCCGCCATTTGGTCCCACACTGTGTGCCCGGCGGATTCGTCGAACAGAAGCATCAATTTGAAATGGTCATCCCTTGTGTTGATACTCGGGGTGGCTCGGCGTCGGTACTTCCACGAGAGGGCAAAGATGTGACCACGTTTTAAAATTCATAACTCGCTTCTATATAAACGACTATATGAATGAGAACTTGATGAATTTGACGTGTTTCTCCTTAACCAAAGCAAGCAACTGCGAGTACGTGCTGGAAACGTCGCTGAAGCAACTTGAAAAGATTCACACCTTGGCTTAATAGTACAATTTCTAGAATCAGGTCAAATCTTTCACCAGGCTGCATCAACTCAAAGGTAAAATTTGAAGAAGCAAGGGCGCCATCCGACGGTGACACAGAACATTAAGATACAAGATGGTGTCCAGATAATTGAATTCAAAATAAAATAAAATTAAATCAAAGTAAAGAAAGCAATGCAAAAATCAAATAAAAATATTTATGAAGTTGAAACAATTATTCTTCATATATTTCTATTTGATTTCGCATTGGTTTCTTTGTGAAGTATAACTTTACAATAAATTAAACGCAACAACGAAAATACGTTATAAAAAGTTTCTTTATTTTTAAAATATGGGTGTCACATATATTTTTTTAAATATGTGCTTGAAAGAATTCAATCAATTTTTCAACTTTAACAGATTATCAATCAATTAAATAGTAATAAATGAGGGGTAGAAATGCAAAAGGAGTCAAGCGCCAAATTTTCGAAATCGGGTTCATTAGCTCAAAAAAATCAGATAAATTCTATTACACATGCCTGCCAAAGGATTTTTTTGGGTCATAATTTTTCTAAATTCTCACTAAAAAAAGAACAGCTGGAGGGGTCAAGAGCCAATGTGCACTTGATCCCGATCGATCGTCGCGGCTACGCATTATCAAAAATCACGATCGTAGCAGATGAAAGGACGCGTGTGTTTGGCTTGTGTTTTTGTGTTCACAGTCCGAGAAGCTTTTTTAACCAACAAGTAAAAAATCAAATTTCATTTTTCTCGACACTGGCTAATTATTTTTAATTACTATTGGGTCCCTTCCGTTGAAGTTAAAAGGCCAGGTTTACACCATTTTGAAGTCCTAATTGGATTTTCAAATTTCGCGAAACTGCATGATTTTTTTAAAACAAACTTTTTGGAAATCAATTCGTCCATTCAATAGCTAGAATTCTAATTTTTAGTTTTTTCTTAAACTGCAAATTGACTTCACAATTGATGTTGAAAGATGTTAAAGTCGATACGGACTTAAAATCTAACCACGAAACGTGACCGGTTTCATTCATTTTCTCGAAACCGGATAGCTTTTTGTGAGAAAACTTTTTTTAGTTCGATAGAGCATGAAAGTATCTTGAATGCACTTTCTTATTTTTTTCTTAAATGGTCCCGCTGAATTAACAACATGTTTGTAGTCTCTCTTGAAAAAAGTGAAAAATGGCGCTTGACTCCTTTTGCATTTCTACCCTTCAAATATTAATTTGATAAATATTTACCATACAATTGGAATTAAAAATTGAAATACCATGAATTAAAAATATATATATATTCGGATCTGTATTTTTTGCCTAGGATATTTGTTGGAAAATCACATGGTTGTTGTAAATTTACACTGATTTCTTGAGATGATAGATAATCGAGCACCATGCAGCTCTGTTTATCACTCTTCATCACTTTCGTCTTCTTTTTAATTTTAGATTTTTAAAAATACTTCAAAACATCCAAACCCGGCGTGAGCTGTCAGCCGGAGTTTTGTTTTGTTTTGTAAGTGAGGTTGGATATTGTGGTAGCGCGACTGAGTGCGACAGCGATAAAATGTACGACAGAGGAATGGAGACTAACGCAACTATGACGAGAGACGCCAAGTGCGGGGAGGGACCGACATACAGCGCCATCAGGCGGGGACACAGTTTTTTTTTAGTTTATATGCTTCTGCGTGATCGACCATAGGAGTTGATAAAGCCTGTCTTTCACGCCGCGGAATCATATCTTCACAGTGAAACTACAGACTTTCTTCCAACTGCTTAAAATTTGAACACATTAGTTATTCTACTTTCACTCATGCAGCCTGTCCTAAACGACCTACACGCAGCACATATTTTAATTATTAAGATAAACGGAATATTTAGCATCATTAGGAGTATCCCAAAGAACCATGGGAACGAATACAGAATTACAGATCGACTATGCTAGACCAGTCGCAGGTACCATGTTATTGATCGTTGCACACGCATACAGATATTTAAGTTTCGGAAAACAGGAGACAGTCACGTCTGTGCCATGTATTCTTCTGTTCCTTGGCGAGCTATTTAGTTCTACTGACTTCCTGATAATGTTTAAAAAATTACAAATGTTGGTCACGGCAATTAGCACTAACCTCTTTTCGAACGATTAATATTGAGGTACGTTGAAGCTGATCACGATTACCTGATTTCCCCCTCCCGCCATACAAATTATAAATAAAAATGCGATACTTAATCCTCTGATATACAGTCAACTTTCTTCTATTTCAAAGATCCCCTATTTCAAAGGTAACCTATTTCAAGACCACTATATACGCTTATTTCAAATAGCGCAGTACCTTCATCTCCCACCACCGTCCCTGTACGGGCTTTACGGTCACGCCCGCGTCAGTGGCTGTCATTGGTTTAAATTGAGTATTTTAGCATGATGTCATGTGAATGCAGACAAATTTTTCCAGAAAGTATTCTGAACGTAAGAGTAAGTCAGATCGATTTGATCAGAACCGGGTACTCTAACGTCCAATTTCAGATAATTCATTGTATTTCGCGAAACACTTGAAATACTTTAGAAATATTATTATTCATACCTTTATCACTTACCTTTACGTTTAGGAGATTTTCTCCAAAAACCTGTATGCACTTGCAGTCCCATGGGGAAACCTTTCTAGCGACTGACATTTCCTCCTATCCTAGCATTCTACACTTAACAACTATTAATATTCAGACCTTTATAACTTACTTTTACGGTAAGAATATTTTCTCCAAAAACGCGTGTACACTTGCAGTCCCATATATGCTAACCTTCCTGACGGCTGACATTTCCACCTAGACGTAGCTTAGCATGACCGTGGTTCTGTGAAATATTTGTGTCGTTTTTTGATTCTAGTATATTGATTTTTAGTTGACAGATTGTACTATTTCCAGGAAATGTTATATTTTTATGTCGGACGCCAACCAAAACACTGGAAAAACTCTGGCATACATGACACACAAATGCGCCAACCGTGGTAACAGATTGCGACATTTTTATCTGCGCATGTCAGGGCCGTCTGAGGGGTTTCAATTGGAATAAATACTATTGAGCAATCTCCGCATGTGAGATCCCGCGTACTGTGTGTTTCTCCCTACGTGCTGGTGGTGTGTTCCATGCAAGAGTCGCAACCATCTCTCGCACCTTGAGCTGAGCTACTGCGTCGGCCAGCTGTTCTTGAAATACCGGGTGTATTCATCTGTGTTATTATTGATAGTATTTATCGATTTCAAATAGACCCGCGCTTTTCGGTACATGCGCGATTGAAAAAGATGCTCAGAGCAAGCGCAGGGATACAAGGCGGGGACATTCAAAGAACGTTGCTTGTCAAAAACCACCCCACGACTCGCGGTAGAGGTGGGGGCCCCTAGAGCCTCGAAATTATGGAACGTGTAAGTTTCAAGGTCACGGAAATAAAAGGAACTTTACTGTACTAAAATTGAGTGTTGGAAAATATTAACTTTTTTAAATTTCGAAATAAGTACGTTATATTAATTACATATCATCGAGCTAAATTCGCATTTAATGAAAACTTATACTTTCTGCATATCAATAAATCAAAGGAAAACTTAATGTGCCTCGCGGTACGCGTTAATATAAACCGAGTTCACTCAAGCTTAGATAAGTTCATTTACTTGGGCAATGTAAAAAACGGGTGGGGAAGGAGTGGACGAGAAATAAAAAGTTCGAAATTGTATTTCTTAATATAAATAAGGGCCATTATAGTATCCCTAAGTATAAATGGAAGTATAAATCTTACCTTAAGTATACAAGCATCCAGGAAACTCCAACTATACTATATATTCCTACACAGGCTTGAACTAAAAGCAAAGCTGTACCAACTCCTTGAAAAAGCGGTGAAATCTTCCACATATTGAAAACTCCTGCATTTATTCTTTGTCCAAGGCATACTTGCAGTATCAAGAAAGGAATACCCAAGAAGAAGGACAAAATCAGAAATTGTAAGACAAAATTTGCTGAAAAAATGAATATTTAGTGGTGAGAATCGTAGCACGTTTTAATATGTAGGAAAAATTAATTATTATAACGTAGAATTGCAGTTCCGGGAGCCCGTTTCGACAGCATCCACTATCATACCACAACATATTTTTAAAAACTACTCAAACCCAGGTGAAAATAATTTTCGTGAAAATCTGCGTGCAAGTCGCCCAAAACCCGATTTAATTCGCATGAATTCCATCTGAATTTTTCTTCGCAAAAGCAAATATCTCAAACTAAGTTGAGATGAAAATAAAACAAGTTGTTTTAGGATCAAAGATAAGATGTATGTCTTCCGAGGTGAAAACAATTCGCGCAAAATGAACGTGAAAATCCTGGCGATGTCTGGGCGAAAAAAGGTTGCAAAATGCCACACGTCATCCACGTGCAATCCGCGTGAAACCGACTCTTGCACAAAAAACTAAACATTTTTCGCCGAAAAACTAGAAGTACAGCATTGTCGCCCTCCAACTATATATGTTTTTTCAGAATATCATCTTAGTGCCAACTAAATCGCTAAGTGCAGAATGGGAACTACTTCAAAATATCGCATCATTTTCTTAGTGCACCCATTAAATACAGCGTATTCGAATCTATATGAATACATTATGAATTCATTTTGGCCGAAAAGGTCAGTAGTTCCTTTTCTGCACTTACTATACTCCCGTTTTTCTTCATGTTTCCCTTATTTATCGAAGAAAAAAAATACCTCGATTATTTCCTACTGAAAATCCTCATATAGGACCCTATAGCCCTAGCGGAAGAAACGGAAAGGGTCGGAAAGGACGTACCGTTCCGATCCTTTCTGATTTCTATGTGAACTTTGCTTCCACTTCTTTCCGAGCGCTTTCTCTTTCCGAAGGTTTCGGACGCCTTTCCGAACGTTAGCCGAAGTGCCCCACTGCGTTTACTTCGTTCTGAACCTTTCCGATTTCTTTCCGAATAAATGTCGCAATGTTCCAATAGCTCATTCCGAATTTTCACCTCTGTCCCACTAGTTTTTGTTTGTTCCGAATGTTTCCGATTTCTTTCCGAATAAATATGAAATATAAATTGAATTATGTATTAATTATGTATATATATTTTTCAAATAAATAAACAGAATCAATAACAACATTTAATTTACTAATAAACTTATGATTAAAAAACCTAAATTAATTAAAAATTAATTGAAATAAAGAAATATAATGAAATATAGAATGATGAATATTAGCCAACAACATGATTAATATTCTATCACAAAGAGACAAACTTTCAATGGAATACAGGAATTTTTAACCAAACAAAAAAATAAATGTTTAACAAAGTAGTTTCACTTTCAACTATAAGTTGTTGTATTTGCAATAAAAAAAGATGAAAAAGATTAATATTCAATCAACAGGGGTGATTTTTAACCAAATAGATGGAAATTCTACCTAAATATATGCATTTCTAACCCAAAAAGACGAATTTCCAACAAAAAAGTTGAATTTTCAACCAAAAAGAATGACTTTATAACGAAACTGCTGAATTTTCAACAAACTAATAAAATTAATTTCAATTTTCAAATTTTTTCCTGTATATATCACTGTTATTTATTCTCTATTGCAAATAAACGGTCGCACAAAGATTTTTCCTAAAAACCTAAAAATATAAAATTGCATAACTATTAAGAAACCCTTTTTTACTTCCACACTTCAAATATTCCATTTGCTCAACTATCATTTTTAATTACTGTATCTCGTTTTTAGAATAAAATTGCTGTTTTGTATTGTAAAAAAGATGTACTGCATATGCGATATCATTTGCCCTAAGGTGGACTTGTAGAAATATCACTCAGCTCCATTTCCATGTTGAAATTAAAAAAAAAAAAACAGATACATTCCAAAAATAACTGCACAAAATAATGTTTGAATGAAAACACTATGGGAAATTAGGTATGTCCGAAAGTTTTTGTGATTTTGAACAAAAATTTGGGGAAAATCGCTATTAGTGCCTCTTGCGTCGCCATCTTGTTTCTTTGATTTTTTATTCATATAGATTATGGCAGGCATTTGCTCGAATTGAACTCAATTAAAACAAAGATAATTTGAAACGAAGCAATTAATTGTGATTATATTTTTTGTGAGATCTACAAGAATTATTATCATTGGCAGAGGTTGACGCTCATGAATGACATTTTTGAAAACTTATAATGACATTCAATTCTTTTGGTTCAGTCGAGTATTAGTGCAATCGAATACTTACTATCGATTGGGCTTATTGATTACACTACTGGGAGCGAGTGAGTGAGTGAGTAAGCGACAATCTTGAATCAAAATGACGCTGGAGACAAGCAGAGACGACGAGATGCTGTCAGAGCTTTTCCGAAGATTCTGGATTAAAGTCACAATAAATTTCGGATATTCTTAATTTCCCATAGTGCTTTCCAGTGTTTTCAGTAAAACGTCATTGTGCTTAGTTCAGTTTTCAGTGAACCTTGTTTTTTATTGTGAATATGGAAATCGATCAAAGTGACGCTTCTCGAAACTTTTCATCATTCAGTCCAGCTCAGTGCAATTTATATTTCATATTGTATTATTTTTACCATACAACGAAGGAATTTTATCAGGGATTTATTATCTTAATTACAAAAGAGAGTTGAGCAAATGGAATATTCGAAATTTCGAATATTTAGATGTGGTAATGTGCAACAATAATGTACGTCATGTACGAAAGTCGAAAAGGCTTTCTGAGTCATAAAATTTTCCTATTTCTAGATTTTTAGAGATCGTCTTCGCTGGTCTCAACAGGAATCAATAGGATTGCTGCAAGTTAAAATGCTTTGAAGATAAAAATAAATTATTATCACGAGAATATATATTTTTTCAATTCGAATCACAAAGAAATTGGATACATTCGGAATGAGTAAAGTGGAGAGTCATTCGGGGAGAAATCGGAAACATGCGGCGACACTCGGAAATGATCGGAAAGAAGTCGGAAAGTGGGACATTCGGAAAGGCTCGGACAGATTCGTGGGACAGCTTGACGTTCGAAAAGAAACGGAAGCAAAGTTCATATAGAATTCGGAAAGGATCGAACGGGACCTCTTTTTCAACTTATTCCGAAACCTTTCCGAAACCTTTCTGAATCTTTCCGAACCTTTCCGTTTCTTACGGTAAGGATAGGAACCGATATGGAACCCACATAGATTCTTATATAAAATCGTATAGAAATCTATGAATCGTTCCAGCATTAAATACCACATAGGATTCCCACATGGTTTCTCATATGCGTTCTTACATACGTGTCAGTCTCATTTCTTGTCCCAATTTGCCCACATGATTTTATATAGAAATCCATCTGGATTCCTATATGGGTTTCTATATAGGGCCCCACGTGGGGATTTTGAGAAGGGATTAGTTATAATTATATTCTCTGTAACAACGACATCCTTCAATTGCAATGAATAAGGAATCAACCTGACGGTACTCGAGTGGTCATGCAACGCTGGATATATCAGTTTGCTCGGCCTAGTCGCGTCCATCCCAATATCGCTAACAACCGAAAACGGATTCGAAAGCTGCTCTCAACCTTAAATAAAGACAGATGTGGTTTTCTTTTATTAATTATTCTCCGGCTCGAAATTAGAAGAAAGGTTCCCAGTAAAAAAAAAATTATTGTGGTGAATTATGCAGAATTAACTCTTTCTAATGAACAAGACAGAGAGAGCACGAAAACGATAAGGCCAACTTAGACATACAGTTTGATGCAATGAAATAAGAAAATAAAATATGGGACAAATCGAAGAAATATAAATGTAAAAGGAACACGAAGAAAGTAAAATTAAGAACATAACTCAAAACTCATAAAACAGTGAACTAATGACCAATTCAGATCACGCCGCCAGCTTTTCGTCGCAGACGAAACAGACTCACGGTGACTGTACTTAAGATGAACGTGGAAGAAGACACAATTCAACGATTGGTCGATAAAGTGAGCTAGCCTTTGTCTTAAGAGTGACAACCCGAACAAAGCCATCCTTGCCAGGATGGAGCTGTAGAATCCGACTCATAGGCCATTGAGTATGTGGAAGGTTCTCAGGTCGAATGAGAACTAAATCTCCAATCTGTGTGGATGGCGATGAAGTAGACCACTTGGATCGAGATTAAAGTTCTTTGAAATACTCAGCTGACGAGCGCTTCCAAAAATTATCACGCATTTGCTGGATCAGCTGCTATCGAGTCAATCGATTTGAAAGAAAGTCAGCAAGCGATGGTTCTGAAACTGCATTTAGCGGATCTCCAATCAGAAAATGTCCTGTGGTGAATGCAGAAATGTCATCTGACTGAGCTGTGAGAGGCCTAGAATTAAGGCAAGGATAAATGTGTGTTAACAGAGTCGTTATTCCTTTAAATGTCAATTTAGTTTCTGCAATGACTCGACGAAAATGGAATTTCGTCGATTTATTTGCAGCTTCCCACAAACCTCGAAAGTGAGGTGCTACAGGTCCATGCGAAATTAGATATGTAGAGACGGAAGCGAACTCTGCTGATACTTCAGAAAACATTTCCTTTCATTGACGATCTGCTGCCAGAAAATTCGTACCTTCGTCACTAGGCAACGTACGACAAAGACCACGACGAGAGGTGAAGCGAACATAAGCAGCTATGAAGGCTTCTGCAGTGTAACTGGAAACCAACTTGAGGTGAACTGAGCGAGAGGCACAACAGACGAAAATGCAAATCCAGGCTTTGTGGGAATGGTGACCTCGTCCGTTGGAGGTGCGAACATTGATGGGTCCAACATAGTCTACCCCAGTTTTGATGAATGCTCGTTCTAGTGGAGTAATGCGGTTAGGAGAGAGATCACCCATCAGCTGCTGCTGAGTATTACCTCTATTTCTGATGCATGGAATACACCGATGAATCAATGCCCGTACCGAACTGCGACCTCGAAGAATCCAATAAGATTGTCGTAACGTTCCAAGGGTAAGTTGGACACCCCCATGAAGACAGCGAAGATGATAATCACGGATGATGAGAGTTGTACGAATAGACTCCGGAGGTAGAATCAACGGATGCTTCGCATCATAGGTTAGAATAGAACGCTTTAAGCGACCTCCGACATGAATTGCATGATCTGCATTTTATTTTTCACAGCGATGATTTCATCAGAAAAATAGCGATTTCGTTCTTTCTGAATCCAGAAAAAAAGAACCGTTCGAAGATCTGATGCAATTAATATCGGAGAGACGATGATAGAACGACATTTCAAGGCGTCTCGGAGTCGAAGACACCAAGTAATGACTCGTAGCAATTGGTCCAAAGATGAATAACGATTCAGAAGCTCACACGGTTCCTTAACACAAACTGCGACGTTGACTGTAACTCGACGTGCCTCCTTGGTCACTGTGTTCTCTGGAGGACCGAGTAGAGATGATGGCCACCCTGCTTATCTATTAAGCCACGAAAGTCCATTCCACCAGAGTGCAAACTGTGAATGGTCGGAGGCTGATAAACCGCGAGAAGCACAGTCAGCTGGATCATCTGCATCCGGAACATGATGCCAGATTGCTGAAGGAACGGTCGTTTGAAAGAACAGTTTGAACAGGAGCGACCTTCGCTTTTGACGTTATGATTCCAATGAAACAATTTCCATTAGGCGAAATTGTCTTTAAATAAACGACAGGACCATATGTTTCTTCAGAAGCGTCAGCGAAGCCATGAAGGTCGGAAGAACATATCGACGAACGAAATCCTATCCACCCAGGTATCCTGACTGCGGAGAGACGATGCAGATCTTCATAATATTTTATCCAACGATGACGAACTCCTTCCTTCAAAGGATCATCCCAAAATAAATTAAGCTTCCATCCTAGTGGATCAAATAATTGGGCTGACTGGCTGATGACAAGGCGCTTAGTGATGACGGCTTTAATAGGCCTAAGATGAACCTGGAAAATAAAACAATCGGTACTGGGTTGCCAAATTAACCCAAGCATCGGAACCGACGTTTCTGATTGCCAAGATATATCTAGAGACAACGCATGCAGAACTTCCGGAATGCGCTACATTAGCTCATGACTGTTCGAATTCCACTTTTTGAGCAGTAAGCCGCCCGCCGTGAAGAGACCACGTAGCTTTTTGTGTAATTCAATAGTATCTTCTAAGCTATCCGCTCCTGATAAGGTATTATCGACATAGATGCCATTTTGTATCACAATAGCAGCCAATGGAAATCGATCCCCTTCATCCAGACCAAGCTGCTGAACGGTGCAAAGAGCCAGAAATGTAGCACAGTTCAGACCATATGTAACAATGCTGAGTCGAAATACCTGAACTGGCTCATTTTGACTTTCGCGCCACAAAATAAGTTAGAGCTTCTGATCATCTTCGTGGAAGATGATCTGTCGATACATTTTTTCGACATCTGCAGAAAAGACGATGAAATGAAGACGCCACTGCAGCAAGACATCTGAAATATTCAACTGCAGTTTTGGCCCTGCATGAAGACCCTCGTTCAATGAACTTCCTTGACTTGATCGCTGAGACCTATTAAAAACTACTCGTAGTTTCGTGGTTCAACTAGCTTCACGCCAAACTCCATTATGCGAAAGGAAAAATGACTGTGAGATGCTCCTTGGACTGTAGAGATATTCACGGACTTCATATGCTGAAGTTGATTGTATTCTTCCATGAATTTAGAATACGCTTCGTGAAGATGAACATCTCGCTTGAACCGCTCTTCCATATGAAGTAACATGCGAAGAGCGGGAGGATAAGAATCTCCTAACGATGTGCCGATGCCCTACAGTGAGCCTTTTCGAAATGTTCTTCACACTCTTCTTCCTCAGCTATTCGGAAATGCTTAGGAGGCACGATTTCTGAATCCTCCCAAAATTTTTGAAGGTCAAAGAAAAGTTCGTCTCTCTTGAAGCAATGGAATATATTAACTGTAGATGAATCCAGCGATGAGTTATTCACTGTAGAACCACAGAGAATCCACCCGAAAACGGTATTCTGAGCTACAGGAGAGCCCAGGTGACCCTTTCGAAGACCTTGTTCAATTATTATTGAATAAACATCTAATCCTAAAATTTGATCAATCGGAGCACTACCACTAATGTTCGGATCTGCTAATTAAATTCCAGTGAGATGATGCCATCCCTCAAGACTAATTGGATGCTCTGGGCGTTTAGAAATCAACTTCGGAAGAATAAGAGCCCAGAGTTGAAGTTTGACTCAAACCTTGGTGAGATAACGACGTTGACTGATCCACGCGATGTTCCCGACTTACTTTCCCCCACTCCTAAGAGAACAACAGGTCCTGTGGTACGAGGGAGTTGAAAACTTTAAGCAAGGGACTCAGAGATTATGGACACCTCTGAGGCTTGATCGAAAAATGCTCGAACATACTTTGTATGACCAGCTGATGTAGTCACGTTGGCCAGTGCTATTGTCAAAAGAAACAATTGTGATTTATTCTGAGAAATCTGCGTCACAGGAACCACATGAGCAGATTGTGCTTGAAAAGGTGTTAAAGATGTAGTCGGCGTTATCGCAGAAAACTGTTCTGAGCTTGAAGATGGTTCATTAAACACCGTATGATGTTTCGCCTGAAAAGTCTGACACAAATTCTTCGAAGAACAATTCTGAAATGAATGAGACCCTAAACAATTGGTACACAATTTTCTTTAAAAAATGAATTCCTTCTTTTACGCTACGGACTAACTTTGAAACTGTGCAAACGACATTAGATAATTCAGTTCACGACATAAAAAGCATTTTCTTTCCCGAAATGGCTTCTTCGTAATCTGTTCTTCAGACGGTTGTTCCTTCGTTGGCTGCTCTGTAATTGCGTTGAAGTTGGCTGTTGTAGAATTCGACGACTTTATGGACTTTCCAAACTTTTTTTTTTTAAATTTAGACTTTGAGGATTGCTGAGACGAGGACTGATTAGACTGATTTGGAGTAGAATCTAAAACTTCAAAGTCCGAATCCTGGTTTGTAAGAATGTTTTAAATGTGTCAACCCGTTCCTCTAAGGCAGATAAAGTTCCGAATTTATAAACCGTTGCATTATAAACTTCCTTCAGAGCACTCGAAGACTCAGCTTTGATTGGCTGAATTGAAAAAAAACTTAGCCAAATGAGAGTTGATATGAACTCTTTTATTTTAAAAGCGTTCTGAAAGCAGATCCCACAAACGTTGATAATTGCCTTTAGTTATCGGAATGCAATGAAGAAGTTGAGCTGCTTCACCTATGAGACTGCATTCTAAGTGATGAAGTTTCTCCACTAACGAGACTCCAGGATTTGAGTGAACCAAAGATCGGAACAAATCCTCAAAATTTGGCCATTCCGTGTAATTTCCACACAATTCAGGCAATTCAATCTTTGGCATCGATCGATAAGATAATCCAGGAATTTGTGGGGCTGAATCATTCATTGACGTGGAAGCAAGGTCATTCAAGAGTTCTTCCAGTTCGTCCATGAGGGCTTCTTCGGTGTTTGTATAGAAATTACTAGTAAAATAAATGTTTGTGGCATTCCGATCGCGAACCTTTACTATATCCCATTGTTAAGCCTGAAAACGCGTCCAATTTTTCTCCAAGAACTGAAGTCTTGAGATCAAAGTTCCTTTAGTGATCTATTTTAATTTTTGAGTTCTTTCAAAAGCAGTTTGGATCCGAGAGCAAAGCTCGGGTTGATCTAAAAAGTAACTCGAAATAGACATTGTAAACAGCAAAGAATCGACACACGTTGAAATAAGAGTCCGCGAATACAATCTTTAAAAATGAATTGAATAAAAATCGTTTGTATCAGGTAAAGCAGTTCGCCAATAAAAGAATTATTATTCGAACTGAAATTATTATGTTCAAAAATTCCAAGTGCGTTGAATTAATGTTCAGAAGTCGTTTAAAATCTTTAATTCTTGGAATTGATTACACTACATCGAAAGACGGAGAAATCACGATGAAATTGAATAATGTTTGAGAGTCTGAATGTTATTAGTAAAATCAATTAACACTAGAAGGACTAGGTTCTGGACCCCGCCTAGAAGGACGGTCGGTTTCCTCAGGACACCGGGGCGTTTAGTGACCAAATCGTGACGGAATATGTGGATATCGGAATTTCAGTAATGGTATTGATACCTTCTCGTTGATCGTGTGGATTTCTGGTCACATGAATAGTGATAGCGTGGGTACAGTCATAGTCAAAACGGATGCATGCACGAAGAAAATCAACAAAAAGTGAATTTTTGCGTTATTCATTTGTATTTAAGAACACAGAACAAAATCAGAAGAGGTATATATAAAAATTATCAAGTACAGTCGTCTATAAAAGTAAGTAAAGAGTCCAGAACAATAAACATGCAAAGTAATGAATTTCTGTAAATTTCAGATTTTCAGCGAATGTACAAAAACAATACAGTTTTTTCGAAGTGCCATGGTGGACGTCCAAAAGACGGCTCGCTTTTGTTGCTCTAGAAAACAGTCCGGTATCCTGAGGACACCGCCAGTCCTTCTAGGTAGCTGGTTCAATATCGCTGGTTCAAAAATCGATATCGATGTGAAACTTCGGGCATGTGTACTTTAGCCAGCTGTAGGAAAGGTCAGGGTCAGAGAGACCGAAATTTTTACTCAAATCCAAACTACAGCATTTTTAAAACACAAAGTGTCCTGAGGACACCGCCCGTCCTTCTAGTATTAAAATGACACTCTCGATATAATGTTTACTTTCTCGATTCGAATCGATGATAAAAAAGGTTGAATGTGGTCGACTTACCAGACATTGAATTTCTTGCGTTAAACTTGTTGTATAACGTTTTCTGCAAGTTTTGTTCTGAATACTGTTATGCGTACTGTGTGTACTATTTTGTGCTGATGCAAGGAAATGTGTTGATTGGTAAGTATTGAGTTTTGAAAAAAGTACCATTTGCTTGATTTGAGGTTACTTTTTTGTTTCCATATTTATTTATTTTCATATTATTATTATTCTAAGGCATAATCTCAAATTTGAAGCCAATTAATCCCTTGCATTACAACAAATCATACTTCTAGTATTTAAATACACATATATTTTACGTATTTTGAGTCCTGTGTCTCAATTCTTGTATTAATTATTCCTTTTTGCTGAATTTACGTATATTTCCTGGCCTGTAACCTGCTTTCTCCTTGCTTTTGAATGTCTGACTCATCTCGTTTCAATTCTTGTTTTGTCGCTCAGCTTGCATCCAAATTTGTACCATTTGTTATTCGCAGACATGGTTCTGCATCATGTGGCGTTGCAAAATATTTGCAAGTCACAAGTAATTTATTTTTTAAATTTAGATTATTTCAGTATTTTCATTTTCAATATTTCGAGTATTTTAGTTCCGCGAATCCAAAAGCTGCGCGGTTTTCCAATAACTGTGTTCAATTATAATTAAATTTATATTAAATTTATATTAAATTTATATTAAATTTATATATAAATAATTGTAATTGAAATTTCAGAAGAAATCAAGTGTCGGACGCAAATTTGAATCCTCATAGCATTTCAAGATCTTAGATAAGTATTGGGGCACTACCAAGAGGAAAGAAGTAGGTTGGCACACAGCAGTAGGTTTTTAAAAAATTTAAGTTAATTCGAGTTTAAGAATAGATTCTACTTGTTTTTCCTTTTTCATTATAAGTATTTCCTGAAAATGAAACCACCCGTAAGATTCCCGAACCATCAAGACCAAGCGAGAGACTTCAAGAAGCATTTAGAACGCCTTTTGCCAATTGGAGTACCTCATCCATAAAAAATTTTCCGCCAAACCTACTGCTGTGTGCCAACCTGCTTCTTTCCTTTTGGTCGTGCCCCAATACTTATTGAAGACCTTAAAATGCTATCAGGATTCAAATTTGCGTTCGAAACTTGATTTCTTCTGAAATATCTTATTCGGCTTTGTGCGAAATTCATTATCTCTCTTGTTAGGAAGGTTTAATGTCGATCCCCAGCGAAGCAATTAGGACCTGTATAGCTCAGGCCCGAATATCACAGTCAAAGTTCCTAGTGCTAAGATTTTTTAATTTGGATCTAAGTCTTATTAGGAGTTTTAATAACCAGAATGTTTCTTTCTATACTTTGGAGAGGATGTTTTGGACACTAATTCATCATTGTTTGAACCAAATTGGTTGATTTATTATCTCACAATATTCAGAAGGATTATTTTGGTGGACACAGTACCTTTTAAAGACACACGCTGAAAACTAATTTTGTTTGTTCTCAAAGTCACATAGCAGCAAGCCTATATCTCAGATTGAATATGAAGTTTTGTGTATAATCGATGGTAGAATTATATTGAAGCACCCTTTTGGTGATTTGAGAGGCCCTTGTTCCCCTTCTTTTCATTATTTGAGGTAAATATTTATTACATCATTCGGGAGGAAATATTTTAAGATTTAGTGAGGCCCCTTTGTTTCAGTTGTTAATTTCTTTAAGTAGATTCGGCACACTATTTCTGGAATATTCCTAAATAGATTAATTTCACCTTGACTTTTGTTTTACTTGTCAAGTTTCATTAATTTTGTCACTTCTTTCCCCGTTGATTAATCTGTTTATTTGTCCTGATTTCATACTCTGTCACCTTATTCCCCAACATTATTTGAGATGTACCCACATTATTATTATGCTTGATAATTTATATTTAGGTTTTATCATGTCTTATTAGTCCCCAATTCTTTTCTGTTCAATTGAAAAATTTTCATTTTTTACCGCAAAGCGGCTAACGCCATTTTGTTTTCAGATAAGTTTTTATATACAGGGTGTCCCAGACTCAAGTGTCCGGACTTATATAGCCATATAAAAATGAAAAAAATAAATAGAAAATTCCTTTTCCAAAAATCAGTTGAAGTTTTAGTTTTTTAGTAATAAAAAATTTAAGCTGGACCAATCAGGAGCGTCGCATAAACAGCCGTGTGTCCGTGAACCAGATTTCAACGCAGTGTTATCGAAGTGAGCGCAGAGGTGGGGTTAGCGACGGGAGAACACTACGTTGGAATCCCGTTCACGGACACACGGCTGTTTATAAGATGCTCCTGATTGGTCCAGCTTAAATGTTTTATTACGAAAAAACTAAAACTTCAACTGATTTTTGGAAAAGGAATTTTCTATTTATTTTTTTCATTCTTATACGGCTATATAAGTCCGGACACTTGAGTCTGGGACACCCTGTATAGTAAAAATCAGTTAACGATTCTGAAACCTGCAGTTGGACGATTCTTTGTATTTATTTTGCTTCAAATATATTTTCTTTAACGTGCATTGCGCCTTTTTACACACAAAAAAATGAACTTAGAAATTCCCAGTATAAACACTAGGTGGCAGAGCATGGTTTGTTCGAAAACGCGAGTACCACGTGTTCTCCGGCACCTAAGATAATTCTTATCCTTGTTTTGTGATTGATAAATCTTAACATTATAAACAATCGCTTTAAGGATGTTGGTTAAATCCGACTTGGAATTTTTTTTATAGGTATGAACCTGACTCAATATATATTTTTTCCCAAGTATTCGAGAACGAAAGAAAGGAAACTTGTCAAATATCCGGGGTTTTGCGAGATCCTCAGATCAATGAAATTTAGAGGAATGAAGCCTTTTGCTGAGACAATCATTATTTTTACGGAAATTATAAATTTTTTGAAAGGGAGAAATCTGCGGATAGCAGAAGACAGCACTTGAACGGCGGGAACCGTTTGGACATTTATTTTTTTACTCACAATTATGAGATTGCAGAAGCATTTTTAGACGTCATCATATATCCGAGGACCCACAACTTGATGATAGTAAAACCTCAATTTTGGGGAATACGTCGCGAAATGGAAAAAAAGGTACAAATTTAAGATGTGCTGTGTATGTGAAGACCATAAAACTGTACTTGTAAGCAGCAAAGTAAACACGGCATGCAGACCAGCTGTCGAATTCGCGCTCCGATGCTCTGAAGTCCGAACCGCACAATGCCACTCACGAAATCGGGGCGCCCTTCCTTATCGACCGCAATCCCAGGCTTCGAGTCTCAGTCAAAGATAAGGCAGTTTTCAATTGAGAAATAAAAATAAAAAATGTGAATGAAATTGACAACAAAATATTGAAATAGCTTTTGCAGACAGCATCTGCAAATGCACCAATTTTATAGATAAACTAATTTGTGACTAAATGTAAATTTGTAAATTTACCCACTTTGAAATTTTAACTGCATTCTTTGCAAATTTATTCCCAATTTCGATATAACCAAATTTTCCATATTGATATTCCCAATATTACAAAACTGACGAGTTTTCACTTTTCCATGTAAATGATAAATTTTTCAAGTCACCCAGCAATAAATTTCCAAAACATCAATTTCAAATTCACACACACAACACACACACAGAGACACACATAATATATATATATATATATATATATATATATATATATATATACTAGGGTGACCAGGAAAAAACACTTTTGGTTTTCTCAGGAGTGAAGGGCAAATAATGGTAGTTTATGCAACTGTAGAAGCCGGATTTTTTTTCTTTAATTTTGAACAATATTTAGAGGTGGCCCATCGTCTTGGAAAGTTGTCATTGCAAAAGCTAACAATTTCGGTAAGTGAAGAGTCGATCGTAAAAATGCAACCCCAGCTCTTTTCATCGATGTGACTTTATAACAGGATTAGTTAGAGTCCCCTGAATTATTATTATCCACTTTTCTGAAAAAGGGAAATATGACTAAAAAAAACTTGCTGAGAATGGGTCTGCTTTATGAGTTTATGGTGTCAAGACCCACTGTGATCGACCTTTATGGCTGAGCTGATGAGCGCTCCGCCCCGAAAATAAACAGCTTAAGTCGTAGACCTGTCAAATTTCAAAAATTTACTCAGATTTTTTTTCATTATTGCACGCTTACTTATACTTTTCTTAATCTGCTTTTTCAGAAAATGTGATCTTCAACCTTCGAGGAAAATATTCCTAAAATTTCGATATAAGGTATATATTATAAGAGCCGTTATTAGTCTTTGAAAACAGTAGAAAACAGTGAAAATATCACTTTTCAAACAACCGTAATTAATGCTTTTTATGCATTTTTAAATGAAAGAATGTTTTTATGTGGATTCTGAGAACCTCACGAACAACATATTGAAAGTTCACATTAAAACCTGGATAACTTCGTGGTTAAAATCTTGAATGAAAAAAAAAAATTCAGTTTACCTATGTTAATTACATAAGAACTTCAAAGGCGATGGGCCACCTCTAAATATTGTTTAAAATAGAGAATAAAAAAATCTGGCTTCTACAATCGCATAAACTACCGTTATTTGCCCTTCACTCCTAAGAAAATAAAAAGTTTTTTTTTTCTGGTCACCTTAATATATACACATAAAGTGAAAATACAGAGTTTGTTAGCATGAGAAACAGCAAAGGTGAAATGCTATATAATTGAGAAAGTCCGCGTCACTGAGGTTCGAGATATAATCAAGAACTTAAAAAACGGTAAGTTCGCTTGAAGTCACTTCAATTAACTTGAAGTCACTTGAATTCATTTCAATTAACTTGAAGTCACTTGAATTCATTTGAAGTCACTTAAAATCCTAAAACTTGTACACCTAAATATTTTTTTCAATGATTCGATTCTTTTTTTAAGTTTTGCAAAATTACAAAAATTGCCTCAAAATATTCCAGATGCTTTTTTGACAATTTTTGAAATTTTTTCAAATGTTTTAAAATCTTTTATTATAATTCTCTGAAAATTAATTTTTCCAAATAAAAATCATCTGAAGTTTTGCTAACAATCTTACGAAATTTTTTTACTCTTTTAAAAGTTTTCAAAATTCTCAAGATGTAAATTTTTTTCTAATCTTTTCAAAACTTCTGAATATCTGTTAAAACAATTTGTTTTTCCTAAAATTTGTTAAAATTTTGCAAAATTGAAAAAATTGTCCTATCATTTTCCAGGTTCTTTTTCGACATAATTTGAAATGTTCAAAAGTCAAAACTTAAAGTTACCTTTTCAAGATAGAACCGAAATCATTTAAAAAATTTCCGCAAATATTATTGTCTGTAGCAGTAATTTTTTGGTTGCCGCTACCAGTGAGGTAGCAAAATCATAAAAAGAAAATTATTTCCCAATTTTACTAGGTCATTCACAATAAAATGTTTCTCTTTTATTAATACTACTTCGGAACGTTTAGAAATCAATTTTATTTTTCAAGTTACTTTTAGTCCACAATATTATAATTTTAAATCTTTCGATTTTAAATTATAAATCTTTTGATTTAAAATAATTTAGATTTCAAATTTGGCGCTGTTAGAAATTACACTAAATTTTATTAGACTAATTGAAAAAGTTGTAAAATATCATGGACTATAAAAACAGTTTGAAATATTATGTTTTTTGAATAAAAAAATTGATTTGATTTCATTCAATTTCACTGATTTAAAATGAACGTGTTCAATTAAAAGAAAAATACATCTTGAAACTAGTTTTATTAAAAAAGTTGATATTGTTAAACTTAGAAACTTATCAGTTTTCAAATTTTCAAGATGTATGTATTAGCAACGTTTAGTTTTTGTACTATTTTGAAGGAGTTTTAGTATTCAATATTTTAATTCTGAATCATTTAATTTTAAATTATTCAAATTAAAAATTTTGTGCTTTTAGAGATTACACTTATTACAGCCAATTTGATTGCACTAATTTCAAAAAAAAATTTAATATCAAAGACTACAAAAACATTTTTAATTTTCAAATTAGCTTTCAAACAAAAAATTGGATTTTATTTCATTCTGACTGATTTAAAATATTGGTATACAATTTCAAACATTTACAATTTGAAACCAGCTTTATTTAAAAATGTGATACTGTTTAATGTAAAAACTTTTCAAATTCTAACATTTAAGGAATATATTATCTACAACCTTTATTTTTTTTAAATATTTTAATTTTAAATCTTCCAATTTTAAATAAGTCAGACTCAAAATTTTGAGCTTTAGAAATTACACTGATCAGCCTTTTGCTTTTTCAGAAAATTATAAATGAATAATAAATTTAATATCGTCTTGAGATTCGAAACCCCTTTTATTGAATATATCTAAATATAGCAATTACTTTTACTCATATCAGAAAAGTACCTTTTTTCATCATCAGATTTTTAATACAAAAGCCTATTAAAAAAAGATTCATTATAAAATGATTTTATCTTATATTTGAAAGTCACATTTAATAGTCTAGTTAAATCAAACGATTGTTTTAACTTGCTTGAAAATTGGCCAAATGCTGTCATTTTATACGTATATTATCATCAGTACTTACCACGTTAGTGATTTTTTATTGATAAGAGATCACAATTACTGTGAACCTATACAATTTCTACAAAAAAATAAGCACAAGCGAAAGATTAAGGGAATAATTACAAATTATAAATTTAATAATTTTTCCATTACTCTTCATTATTTAAAAAATATCTTCTTATAAAATTGACCAGCACCTTGTACTTATTTTCGTAACGAGTTAATTTTATAAAATAACAATTACGGTTAATTACGTAGATACTCTGTACTAATTTTTAAATTAATGAATTTTTCTGTGTAATTTAGATAATCAAACCGCTAATTATAATTTTAAAAACGTATGTACTACATGCAAAAATGAAACATGTTTTGTTATTGCAAAATTAACATCAAAGCTATTTAAGTTCGAACTTTAGAATCATGCGGGAAATCACGGAGCCAATGATTGCTCATTCCTTGCACATGCGCACGAAGTTTAAGATCGTTGTCGGCTATTACCACCATGTTACTAGTTTGGCAGGTAACGGATGTGAACAAGCCTCCCTGGCAGTGGCGTAACTACGTTTAAAAAGTTTGTGTTCGGAGAAAGAGGGGGTTGGGCATGGCTTTGGTGGCCCCCTAGCTTGCGGGGCCCGTGTTCCCGGAACACATGGAACACTGGTAGTTACGCCACTGCTCCCTGGTCAACTACGGTGATTATTCCGTTACCAGCTAGGAAGCTGACATACAAGTAACAATTCCTCTCATAACAAGTGATCACTTAGGAACTTTTCACGGCAGTAACAGGTTAGCTGGGATTATTATTAACACTTGATATGAAACTTCGATTTGAACTTTCCGCCATGAATCGAAGCGAATTTACGTTCAACACTCGAGCATTTTACATTTTTTGGTAGTAAGGGCTCGTCCATATTTTGCTGAAGGTGTTATTTTATCGTATACATTTACCTTATGCTTAACACAAATGCATATAATTCAATGATAAAAACCTTTTGCCAATTGTGAACACATTAAATAATTTATTCCATCGTTTAAATGAATATTTTTATGAATTATTGTAAAAAAACTCAATTTTTTTCTGAATCGAACATCTGATACTCAATCTTCTTCAGCAAATGGAATTCCTTGTTTTATCCACTCTCCAATCTACTGTATGACATGCATCGAGACGGTTGATACAGGCTCTTCAATCGACGGTTGAACATCCTCCACTGTTTCTACGTCGACCCATTCGACACTATCTTGAGACAATACGCATAATAATTCTCCTGGTCTTATATTAAGCACTTGTAGTGGCTGTACTCGAGATACAGTAGATAAGGTTTTGTGCACGTTCTTCCTACAAAGTATTTTAATTCTTATTCATCAGATATTGTAGTTAAATTGAAAATTAAAACTGATAATTTTTACTTGTAACAATCCATTGATGCCTTAGATGCAAAATAAAGTCCACAATGAGAACATGTTCTTTTGTCGATTTCTCCTTTAATAGACGGACAATAAAGATCATAAGGAATTTCTTTTGTACGAGGGTACTCGGGCCGTATAGTTAAGGATTGTCTTAAAAGGAGAGATGCAAATTTGTCAGACGTATGACTAGATGGAGAAGGGATTTCAATGGAAATGGAACTGGGAGAAATCTTTGGTAGATAATTTGACGTATTGTACATATTACTGCGATATTCAGAACAGCAATGTTTATCATCACATTTTACAATCTGACATGAAAAAATAAAAATAATGTATTGCAAAAATGATAAAATGATAAGATTACATTTTAATATTACCTGAAGAAGGTACTGGCTTTCTCGAACGTGATTAAAATACCATAAACTATCAGCATTATCACAAGAAACAGGTTCAGATTCCTTTTCAATTGGAATGAATTCAGCAGTGACATTGTAACCATCAATACACAACTCAGACCAAATATCTTCTAAGACTCTCCCAGCATGCGCAAAATTTTTTTTTTCAATTCTTCATCAACTGTATTGCCATTTCCGTCAAGATGATTGCCGAACTTGTTGTGTGGAAGAACTACTAAGAGGAGCCATTCGCCCTTCAACTCTATTGAAGGCAGATCTACCGGGAGCATTTGTAAAAATGGAAACTGCATCAAAATTCTTATTTTTAAAGTGCTCAATTGCATGTGCTATGACTTTTTTATATCGGGGGTTCTCGTCTGGACCTTCGTCTACTGAAAACATTAGTACCGGCTTTAAACTGCCGTCATCTTATTTTATAATTGGCTGGAAATCATCAAGTACCGTTAATCGATCAAAGTCGGTCGCATGCGTAGAAGCTGTAGAACTACTGTGCTTGCCACTACGTATTGCAATGTACGTAGGTCCTGAATACGTAACAGCTTCTTTCTGACCCATGCAATTACTTTTTATAATAATACCAGCGTAAACAGACGGATTGAGCTTATGACGATGACCGAATACCCAATCGTGATCTGGGAGGCGAACTTGTTATTCCATATGCATGAGGATTGGGGCTTGAACCTTGGCAGCAGTGATTCCTTAAGGTACTTTAGCCTTATCGTCTTGTGAAATGATGCACACCTAAAATTAAAAAAAAAAACAATATCCAAGTAATAAAATAACATTCCAATAAAAATTTTAATCATTTTAAAATTGCGTTTTCTTTTATTGAATCCACAAACTTACTTGTTCTGGGCCAAGAATAGAAGCAAGTTCTTCAAGTCCACGGATAATAGCTTGACAAAAATGTTGATCTGCGTGATCTCTATGAAGATCGGCTTGCGCTCGGCAAAGCTTGACAGGAACAGTGGTCACGTGAAGTTTTCCTTCTCTCGACGATGAACTCCGAGGTAAAAGTCGAAGATATAGTGCTGATCTGGATAAAACATATCCGATTAATTTGAGGTCTTCGTGGAGAGCGTCCAAAGTTTTACAAGCACGAACTGCTTCAGAGCGACGTTTATCATCAGCAACAGAGCATCTTGATTGGACTCTAATCGTGGACGTCCTACTTCACTTTTGGTGTTGAGAAAATTAGCTACCTCTGGAAACTCTTCTTTTAGATTTCGCATCTTCTGACGATTTTTTTCTCCTTCCTTATCTTTTTTTTCAAACTTACTTTTATTAATTATCAATCCTTTTTCATTTTTTTAATTTTCTGTTCTGTACTATCTTCTGCAAAGCCTGCATCTCGTTTCAAAAGAAGACAATTTACTTCAGACTCCATAACTCTTATTTCTCTTTCTAAAGCTTCTTGCTTAGGTTTTGCATGTGCATTACTCCTGGACGCAATACTCTCACCATCATTGTCCACGCACGAGTGTGAGTGTTTTTCCGGATTATCTATATATATATATATATAAAATCACCATCGCAAAGTCATTGTAAAGACAAACAAAAAACTAACTACGTTCTTCGGAATTTCGCAAGCAAAACGAAAAATATTCATTTTCGAATTTGAAATCTTTGTTTTTATTATATTTTTAGAAATAGTTTAAGCAGGGTTCACAGCGCGAAAGGAGCCTAAAAAACGGGAAATAGGGTGATTTTCTCACGAAAAAGGGAAAATAGGGGGAAGATTAAACATTTATTTTCATATGTCAAAAAGCACTAACAATCTTTTTATAAGAAATGTTATATTTTTAAATAATTTTCCAATAATTTATGCCACTAAAGACTTTATTTTAAAAAATTGGATATCTTAGTTCGTTGGAAATCCATTCACAGTGATATAAAAAAGTCTGAGGAAAAATAAAATTAGTTAAATACACAATTTTTATATGTTTAACATCGTTCTTATTAATATCTCTTTCCAAGATTTCTCAATTCATCCTTACTATAATTATTACTTTCAATGTAAGTTTAAAACTAAACTCTTCAGTAGAGCGAAGTACAAATGAAGCAATTAATCGAATTGTTTCAGCTGAGGGATAACAATTTGTTGGTTGACATCCAAAACAAGTTAAGAAAAATATTTGAAAACGGCTAAAATATTCTGTTCTCTTTCTTAAATTTACAATTTGAATTTATTTAAGTTAATAAAAATTTGCCTCATTGAATTTTTTTTTGAAAATATACAAAAACATGTTTTCTGGATTGATTCGAACCTGAAATTGCGGCAGCTTGAACCAAAGAAACATGTTATTATTTTTTATTTGTGGGAATCATTTTTTTCGTGGTGTTTTCAACGTTCCAAAATCGCAAAAAAGATATGAAATCCTAAAAATCCTAACTCACGACAAAAATTTTTTCCCGGAAAAGCAAAATAAAAAAAAGTTTCTTTGGTTCACG